>SNQJ01S0089325.1:6916-33246 GCA_010110895.2 Picea sitchensis
TTTTCTTTATTTACAACTACTTCCAAGGTTCTTGATTCATCAAAAATCTCTTGAAAAGACTCTTCTTTCATGCAAAGGTGATCTTTCTCATCATTCTTCTCAAGATTATTTTCTTCCATCAATTCTTCTTGCTGCAAGTTCTCTTGTGATGTTTCATCATCTATTACAAGGATGAAATATTCTTGTATATTTGGTGGAGGATCGCCAATTTTATTTTCAAATTTGTTGCTCGAAATATCTTCATATAGAGTATATAGGACACTGAAATTGTGTTCTTGTAATTTGGAATGTTCATCTTCCTTTTCATCAACATGACTTGAATTAGAAATTTCATCCATTGTTTGGATGAATTCTTCTTTAAAATTGGTGACTTCGTTATATTTCTTCCATATGGGAGAGGATGGGTGGGAAGAAACATTTAAAACATCAATTATGGATAATAGGCATTAATGAATCTTATAACACATCCAAGCTAGTTATGGAGTTAGGCGTTAATGAACTATACCATTCAAGATAATGCTCTTGTAGAGTTTGTATGAATAATATACATGTAACATTGTCTCTAGTGAGGTTGAAATCATAACATGTGCCTTTAAAATTAATCAAGTGTTTCTCTGCATCTTCTTAAGCATCCCCAAAGAATGTAGAAAAAAATTCAATAGGAATATTGGGCATTTGAAAGTCTATTTCTGGTATATTTAAAGGGGTATTATGATATTGCCTCCTTCTTTGAGTATTTCTCCTTTTTGCTGAGTCTTGAAAATCCATTGATGGGCTTGATGAAGAATATAAAGAACCATTATGACATGAATGTAACCCTTCATTTTGAATTTTTCCAATGGAGTTTCCAAGGAATTCATTCCTTCAAATCTTTGGTGCTTCTCATTTCTTTTTGAAATTACAAAAAAGATGAGACATGCTTAAAATAAGTATCAATATTCTTGAATCTTATTTTCAAAACTTTGAGCCATGGACATTTTTTGGTTCCTCACATATCTTGAAAATAAATATGTCCCCAGTTAAGTTGTCAAAAATGTTGACGCTTGAATCCATCAGGACCGAAACGACAACCTCATGAGGACATTAGTCCCCCTTCATTTTTAGAGAGGTGGTTCTCCTATTTGGCTAAAAGATATATATTTGAATATATTGGATTAGGGAGAGTGCTAAGAAGCGAACCCCAAATATTTATTTTTTGGATTTATATGAAAATGGTTCTTCAATAATCCAATATGATCTTTATGAGTAGAAACAGGTCTTTTTACAATAATAAAATATTGAAGGAGGGCTTCAACATCATAATTAAATTGTGATCAACATCACACACAATCTTCTTCATAATATACAAATTCATCCATATCTTCTTCATGAGAAATATGAGAGAATTATTTGATCATCTCAAATAATTTTAATAGAGTAATTAAATTAGTAATACAAGATAAATTGATAGGTCAACCTCAAATATCTCATACTTAAAACTCAAATTTATAAGATACAATTAAGATCAACCCTGAAGCAATTCTTTGTGGAGTTTATTCATGAGAAATGTTCTTCATTACCAAAAATTTGACAGCCATGTATATGGATGAAAATACACCATGATCATACAAGAAAATTCTATAGAAGAATACAAGAAAAAAAACTCAACAACTCAACCTTGTGCCCAACTCTGAGATTCAAGCATAAAGCTATGAGACGTGGTGTAGAAGAATAGAAAGAATGGAGAAGATGGAGATTTATTTCTTTTGAACAGAAGATTGATTATGTATCCATGGATGCATATTCTTCTTCCTCTGATAGTCTTACCTACCGCTTTGAAAATACTTGTTATTCGAGCCCTTGAAAAAGTCTCTCTTCTCTTTTTAAGAAGAGATTTTCTAACTACTTGAGTAGTTAGGGTTTTCTTCCTCTCTTGAAATATCAGTACAATTTTATTATTATAAAATTCCCTTTAATAATTCCTCATTAATTCCTCATTAATGAAATCACATCATTAATATAAGTATATTTAAAATGGGTCCCTCTCTTTTTTTAATAATTTTTTTAATTAACCTTTTATTTATTTTTAAATGCAATTAATTTCCCTTTAAACAAGGATGACTGTGTTTTAATTTTATAGGAATGATAATAAATGTTTTATCCATGGAAATCATTTCATATATGATATTTTTCAACTTATATTTACAACGATATAAAAGTTTCCCAAATCTGTCACTCGGATCTCAAGTCGAGTTGTCACAGAGGCCCATTAAAAATGAAGCTGAATGATATTTTAATTTCTGAGACAAATATATCACCTCTCAACACTTGAAGCCTATACCACCATATTCTATGTCTAAATAAATTTCCAACAATATAATTTTTTTGCGATTCCGACACCCGAAGCTCAAGTTATGGCCTCCGCAAGATTAACGTTCAACCAACATCGATCAAAATTGATGGGAAAATGTGGTCCCTTTGATGAATTTTGTGCTTCCCTTTATAAAATTCAAATTTTTAGTTTAAAATTATATCTCACAAGCATTGGGATATTATATTCTTCATGATATATAATAATAAGTGTTTGATTCACTTAGCAAGAAACACGAGAAGAGAATAAATTATGGAGCTTGGAGGATTCGACCCTTCGAAAATTGTCTAATAAAATAATAAATTTTTGGAATCCTTTCATCGCCCACCTAATGTCCAGTAACCATGATGATTCATCCAATAATATCACGCCATGTGTCTCTCTTTTTTTTTTTATGTTTCCGCATGTAATGCTCCAATAATAATATTTGATGTGTCTACCTCCACGAGTTTCCATGTGTCACCATTCCATGCTTCCATGTTGAATGTTCTTATTGGTTCATGGTTTAAATAGTGAAAAATTTGGAATAATGGTTAAGTATAGAAGATAAGTAAGAAGGGTGAGTGACAAGAAGGGGGAGGATTTGTATATAGGGGAAGTTAGAAGGGTAGTTTGTAGGCTGCGGGGACGAACAAGAGAGAAATCAAATATAAAAATTTTATGAACCCGCAAACCCGGGGTTGTATAGATGATAAAAATGTACTAAGTATAGAGGAACGGTCGGTTTGACTGGCATGCAAGAGGAATGAGATACTTTCGATCTTGGAACTTGCGACAAGGCTGATGGTCAAAATTTAGATCGTAGAACTTGGGGTGCAAAGTGAAGGTCATGGAATATGGAGAGTGAGGGTTCGAATCCGCGAAACTGAAAAAATGGATAAGTGTTAAAAATGTCTTATGAAATAAGGAATTGGGTGGAAATGAAGGCCCTCCAACCCATGAACCCAATGAGGAAATGAGGGAAAAATCCCAAAAAAGACTAAGTGTGGAAACTAGTGGAGCATATGGGAGAAGAGTGAGGTAAAGTATGGAGAGAGAGATGTTGAGTGAAAATTTGAAGTATGGTAGAATTGTAATATAGGAGAGGAGAGGAGAACATGATACTTAGAAATATTCTTCAAAATCAGACCTCTGGACAATATCTTGAGTAACTTAGGCATATGGAAACAAATTTCTGATCCAAAAAATGCATGGTGAAGTTGAGATTGAGGGTTGCAGTGTGAGATTATAAAAGTTCAAAAAAAAATCTTCTTTTGATATCAAGGATTTTATGAATCCAAGAGGGGGAAAATATAGATGACCAAATTTTGGTCAACAAGGTTCTAACTCGTAGCCCTTTTTCCATGGGATCAAAACAATGTGGCTAAGAAGAATCATTATCATTAAGCACTTGGTGCTTTACCTAATTCCTCTAAGTTCTATGAACACAACATATCCAAAAAGGAATTTTAGTACTGAGAGTTAACCATGAATGTAGATCTATTTCCTATAGCATAATCCAATGATTCCATTGTTCATTAATCAAGAGGATGATCCAACGACTCTGACTTAATTGGCTAGTGAGATGGACAGTTGGTGCAACTCAACAAGTTAGTTTGTTAATGACATAGCCACTGCATGCGTTAATCTTGTGCTGACACGTACTCAAAACCTTCAATGGTCTAGATCAATGTGTGTCTCCTCCATTAAATTAACATCCGTGCGATTTGATTTGTGCCTTTAAATCTCCATCGTGGGTCTGACGATTGAGATTTAATCTCCCATTGACTTGACGATCCTGGCTCATTTGGAGGCTTCAACGAAATGAACGATCATGACTTAATCAGGTGTTGATATGGACGGTCCTTATTTATTTCAGGACTTCAACACTCTGAGACTTCAGGATATTACATCTTTGAAGTTGTTCAACTCCCCTAGAGTTATACCTGCCAAAATTCTTACCCTATCCTTACACTACTTGATTTGATGGTCATGAGAAATCCCAGATATTCTTGTATCAACGACCCCTGTGATTTCTCTACTTCGACCTTCGGTACTTTTAGGACTCAAACTTATTTTTTAACATCCCATTCTACTGATCACACTTATATTGACTTATTATTTGAGGACACTTGTGTGCAAGTGATCTGACTATAGTACATTATGATTTCATTTTGATTATGAGTTATATATGATGTTGATGATGTATTGTAATTCATTGTTACTTTAAGATGCATATGTATTGACATATATTATTGATGAGTTCTCCTGAGTGTGCATGACACATGATAGGTTATGGATGCTTATGTCATCAATGGACTTCCTTGGACTCCAGATTGAGTTAGGGAGTGGATTGTATTTTTTCTGAGTATTTCATTTTATGCACATGTGATATATCATTGATTACAATATGATTTAGATATATGGATTTTTGAAACTATTTTTGTCAGTGGATGTAGGCTTGATGATGCCTTCTAATCCGACTTACATGAGGAGTAAAGGGGTCATGCACAAAAACTAGACATTTGAGGGAGTGGTGTGGTAGCGTCCCTGTCATAACCTACTAGCAATATCGTCATGAACTGAACTATAGGTTAATGGCTACCTAGTTTGAGAGGTACATAATGTCATGAGGGAAGACTCAAACAGTCTCTCATGAGGAAATATAAGGGGCACACAATAAGGAAAAATCCTTATTCCTTACAAATTGCTTAGTCTGTCACAAGGTCGACCAAGTGGAGTGTTGAATCCAAGTGTCAGACATGGCACCCTTGGAACACAAACGTGCATCTTGAAGGGAACATCACAAAATTAAAATATGAGTAATAAAATCTAGATGACCTAAAAAATATAATGAAATGTTTATAACTTTTTAGAATAGAATAATAATTAATCATTAAATTATAATCTAATAAATATAACAAGAGTCTAAGCCTAAGTCTAAGTATAAACAAGGGACTAAATAAAATATTAAACAAGTTAAGGGAATTGAGATATAATCAAACTCTAAGAAAAGACGAAATAAGAATTAAAAGTTAGGTATATGCACATGTGTGAATGAAATTAATAAAAAGGATTTATAAATAAAAAGAAAATAAAACATGAGAAAATAGGTTGTCCACATAGAGGAGCATCTTGATTCAATATACCACGAAGTCTAACTAAAAGAAGACTCCTAAACCAACTCAAACTAAGATCTAGTTAAGGAAAACTCATTAAATGGGAATTTGGGGAACTAAGAGACATCTAAGAGAAAAAAATAGGAACACATTGGGGAATGTGAGGGAAAATGGCTTTTTAAATCAAATAAAAAGAGGAATTACTTGTGCAACCTTGGGAGAGTGTGACACATGTGGTGGGTGAATAATCATTTAATTTAATTATTAAAAATTATTTAGTTGTGCATGGGGAAAAGTGTCATTGAAAAATAATTCTATAAAATAAATGGAGGAGAAATGAAAATGGGGACCACTTTTGGTCAATACTGTTATGCTGCCATTTTTTTTCTTGACTAAGTTTTACTTGTGAGAGTTGGGATTCCAAGAATTGTAAAGGGTGGCAACTCTTCCTTGCAAGGCAAGTTTTGGATGATATTGATTTCTAGTTTTTGTGTGTGTCCCCTTTGCAGCTCGGGGGGCTAAGGGGGGAGAAGAGTACCCCTAGCGTTGGTTGGGACGTACTGGTGAAGTCTAGGATTTGCAAGCAAGAAGAAGGAAACAAATACTGTGAAGGTTTCCGATCGAGGTTCCACAAAAACCAATCACATTTTGGTTACAATACATACAATTATTTATATGTTAAGTTATTGAAATTATTCAATTAAATTTTGTAATGACTTGCACCGGATCGATCGGTGAATTTCGTAAAATATGTAATGATTGTATGTAGAATGAAATTAGAATTAAATGAATATATTCAGAAAAATGATTGAATCTATGTACTACATTACATACATATAAAATTCATGCCTTTCAAGATTTATATATATATAATCGTTCCTTTCAGAATTTATAAATAATTTTGTTCTTGAAATTTAAATGTAACATAATCAAAATTAGAGAATTGGATTGTGGATTCCTTTTTCACAAATGACTGAAATGAAGTATATACAAATTATACATATAACTTGACCGATAATAATCCTTGGTTACGGTAATCAAAATTAATAATGGTTTTGTTGGAAATCTCTTATATATTGAAAAGCTTCGATTGGTGTTCACCATTTATGATATATTGAAAGTGTGAATTCAACTGTTTAGTTTGGTGAATTTTTAGTATTTTCTATGTTATGTATATTGATGCTTAGTGGCAATATAATGATACAATGAAATGAGTTTTATTATATATACATATAAAGTCTGTTACAAATCGACTGGCATTCAATAACTAAAAATATAAGGACATGTATAAATTCCTTGTACAAAAAACTTTTTCTTTAGATAGAAGGTTATATTCAGTTTTCAAAAATGGGGGCCAAGGACATGCTCTAATTCTTAGAGTCTATATTGAAATTTATATTACACATGTGTGAGTAACCATTGATTTCTATCCTACATACACACTCCTGCTTGAGTAGGAGTAATTTTCAAGAATATAATTACTTCCTCCTAATTTTGCGTACATTGATAAAGAGTAGCCTTCCCTTCTACGTTGTATGACTACGATTATTATTTCTCTTGTATTCTGAGGAATATACTAGTTCATGTTCAATGCAAGTACTAGATTTCGGGTCCTTCCTCGACTTTTTCATATGGACCTCGTCGATTTACCTGCTTTATATTCTTAATTCCTAAGTTTCTTTCATTATGTGGGATGAAGTAATTACTTAGTTTGAATGTATAAATCACAGGAATAAAATAAAGGTTTTAAATTTTAACTAATTTTTTTTCAAATTTTTGATTGGTATCCTAGTGACTGATCCGTAATAGAACCCTTGGGTTTCTTTACCACAGGCCCTTCAACAACTTGGCGTGAAAATTCAGTTTCATGAGGGTCCCTTTTCTCTGGTGGAGTTGTGCACGTGACTGCAGGATATAACCAAGCACTAGCCAAAAAGTTGCTCACTTTGGCACTCTAGGACTTCGAAGCTCAGAGAGAATTCACTCCAAACATAATACTGCAATGCGTCAAAGACTTTAGTAGCCGAACCAATCATAAAACAAGGTTGACAAACAGTTGTGCGTTGTCACCCTATCCTTTAACTTTTTCATCCTTTTCAAACGACTCAATCTAACGACTGGGAGGGATTTTACTCTCTCCACAATCTATGGTGGATTTTCACTTTAGGACTCCGGGCTTAAGGGTTCTTCCACTCAAAATAATGATGACCAAATCTATCCATAGTTTCGAATCGTTGAATGACTTGGATATCTACACTCACACTGGACTACCAATCTACGACTGATATTTGTGGGTACAATTGATGGTTTAGGGGTAGTTTGGGGCCCAATCATGTAATATGGACCGTCAATTCCTTACCAAAGGATTTCTCACAATTCTCTGAGCTCTTCCAGGGAACTCCACACATCGCTATCTCTCCTGACCTTTGTCACTTCTAAGAAGTGAAATCTGGCACAAACTTGTTCTTCTCTTCTAATATTTTTCACTTTGAAGGTCAGTTTGCGCACTTCTTGCGCTTACTCTGTGCACTTGCACTATCCCTTCTGAGATCTAATCCTTAGAACTTAATGGCCTCTACACACATTGCATCAGATCTGTGCACACCTTGCATTGTCTCTCCTGAGATTTTGAATCATAGAAGGTTCATCCTCCGCACACCTTGCATTGGAATTGTGCACACTTTGCATTATGACTCCCAGAAGAGAAACATTTGAAACTTAAAACAAAATCATAAACTCATTCATAGAACAGACAAAGACACAGAAACAAAAATACAACAACATAGTATCTTTTTAGTTTTAGAAAGTACAAAACAAGCTTACAATCTCCTCTCAAGATTTGAGAGCAATTCTCGTCTCTTCTCTTCTCTTTAAAAAAAAATACTATCTTACAACATAGATTACAATGAATTATACAATCTTGGCTTCTCAATCCTTATTATCTAGAGATTTCGAGTTATTTCACATCTTATTAAATGTTGCGCCTTCCTTGGATTCCAAACCAATTTAATGGGCGTTGTGTTGGTTATTGACATGGATGTTGAGTGGGGGCGATGATCCTACATCATTTACATAATTGTTGCTAGGATATTTAGACACTTAGGAGTTAGTTAAGATATACTTGGTCTATTGTGTCATTAGGTAAAAGTGTGTTTTCTAGTGTGTTTCTTTAGTATGCATTAGTATGCATTTGTAGTTAGGAAATCCGACGATCACGATATGTTCCCGACATAGAGTGATGTGACGGTTCATACTCTCCTCGATATTAACGGCCATTGATCCATGGATTAACAAACAATTAGTCAATTATCTCTATTTAAATATCTTGGAGGTTCATTTTCCAATGATCGATTGTGAGAAACTCTCTTGTAAAATCTGTCTGTGATATTTTTCTTTTGCGTTCATAAAATGCTCCAAGTGGCCGCGTTGGTTGGGGCCGTGGATGTTTCCCCATAGGGGTTTTACCACATGAAAAAATAGGTGTGTTGATCTTTGATCTGTTTATGTAAGTCGTTACTTAAGGTGTTCATCCTATGTTGGAATACCTGTGTTGTCGAACATGGTATCATAGCTTGTTTGAAGACCCGCTCCTGTTGTAGATCGAGATCATGAAGCCGAGTTGCCTCATCTCCATTTTATGTCATTTTTTTACATTTTTGGTCTATGAGGACTGTTCCATTGTGTCCAAAGCACCTTTTTCATTCAGGAACACTTTTCTTTTCACTCGAAAAGGTTCCCGTTTTCCCAAGATATGACCATTACAGTCAGATCCAAAGGTATAAAGTTTGAATGTGCATTTTTTAAATTTTTTGCAGAGAAGTATTTTGGTTTTATTTTGGTTTTGTATTTTTTTATTTCCAGGTTGCTACTCTTTTATATCTATGTATTCTCTTTGTTTCGCGCCCTGTGCGATATCGAAAAATCAGAAACAAATAGGAAAAGGTGCATCTTCCAGGTAAGATAACCGAGATCTAACCCTTGTTGTCATCGAGAAGCGAAATTTTTTTCTTGAGTGAAAAGATTTTTTTTTTAGCACACTCTCCAAGGCCATATTCCACAACAACAACAAAAAAAACACCCCCAATCCTCTTTCTAAACATTACAATATTTTTTTCTAGACCATTTGGTTAAAAGTTGCCTTATCAAGTAAGAGGTCTTGAGTTCAAGTCTCTCTTTTGTTACTTTTTTTGAAAAAGTTCATGCTAAAATTGTAAAGTGTATTTCACTTCAAGTATAAAAGTGAATCACTATAAGTAACTTTAATATTTTATTTTAGAGTTATTTATTTTTTCATGCAGCTTTTCTTTGTAAGAGTGATCCCCACTTCTCTTTATAAAAGTGGGTCACTTCATAAAACAACTTACACTACCATGTGGTCCTTTGGTTACAGTTTATGCCTTTTTTTAAAAGGGCATAACTCTCACATCCGAAATCCATTTTCAGTGTCGTTTTTTTTTAAAACGCATAAATTTTCGAGCTCTTTCCATTCACATCATCAGTCTCAATTTTTAAATTTGTATTATCTGCATACTTAATATGAATTCTACAAGTAATCTCTTACTTACGAGCACCAACTACTTCTAATGGAAGTCCCATATGGAGGATTTATTAAGAAGTAAAGGCTTGTACTAGATTACCTTGGGAAAGGAAGCAACACCCACTGATGCTAATAAGAAATCCAAATGGGATAATAGGAATGCCGAATCACATGGATTAACCAGAATGTCCATCTCTCCTGATTTAAGTTTCCACCTTCAATCAATTGATAAACCCAATGAAGCTTGGGAAAATATTGAATCTGTGTTTGGTAAACACAATATTATTCGAGCACAACAGTTAGAAAATCAAGTACTAACTTTAAGTCCAAATGATTTTTCTTTCATTGAAGACTATCTATCTAAGTTTAAAACACTTAGAACTTTAGGTGAATAATGTAAGATAAAAATAGAAAAAGATCGTTGCATCTATATTATTCTTTNTTCTGTGTTTGTATCTACCTTTTATGCCATGCAAGAGGCTCTAGGGGCAGCTTATGAAAAACCCAGTCTTGAGAAATTTTGTGATGCTTTGATTAGAGAGAAAGATAACCTAATACAACTTGGAATGATCAACACTACAGGTACCTCCAACAAAGCCTTAGTTGTCCATCAGAAAGATAAAACCAAGAATCCCAAGAAGAAACATCCTTGCCACAACAACAAGTAATATAAGGTTCCCAAACCCACTTAGATAACTTTTGCTCCTAATGAAGACAAAGGAGGAAAATATAAAAATAAGAATACTAACAGACATTGCAACTTTTGTGATAAATATGGTCATGATGAGTCCAAATGTTTCAAGAATATGGCAAATTTAGAAGCAATGATGAAGAAGCACAACATCAATATTGATTCTACTTCTTCTTCTTCTTCTCATGGACATGCACTTTCTTCTTCTGGTTTCTCCTTCAATACAAATTCTAATTCTACTTCTACTTTTGATGAGTGGCTTATTGATTCTGGAGCATACTATCATATGGCTAAGGATAAAGCCATATTTTCTACTCTAAATGAATGTAACACCAAGAAAATATTTGTTGGTGATGATAGATCTCTTAGTGTTGAAGGATCTAGAATAGTTCAAGTAGAAAATGGTCATCTCATTGATGTCTTCCAAGTCTTTCTTGTAACCTTCTATCAATATATCAAATCACTCATTCAGGTGAAGGTAAAATTGTAGAGTTTTCACCTCACCAAGTTGTAATCAAGAATCTAAAATATCCTAAGCATGTTCTTGCAACTAGAATTGTTGATGATATTACCAGATTGTACAAATTTGACAACTTTGGGTCATCATAGTTTTCATCATTTTTTGTTTCTCATAGAGATGACTTGAGAAAACTTTGGCATGTGTGGTTTAGTCATCTAAACTATCTCTCATTGCATCAACTATGTAATCAACAGATGGTGACTGGTCTTCCTCTTGTTTCATGCAGAGATGGTGTTTGTGCCGGTTGTGTTCTCAACAAACATCATTGGGACAATTTTGACAAACGTGCCTCTTGGCACACATCGTGTCCTTTGCAGCTTGTTCACAATGATTTGTGTGGTCCACTTTATTCTCTTTCTTTTTTTGAGTGCAAGTATTTCTTAACTTTCATTGATGACTTTTCCATATGTACTTGGGTTTACTTATTAAAACTTAAGAGAGAAGTTTTTCACAAGTTTTTGGCCTACAAGGCCCTTGTAGAAAAGAAATTTGGACATCAAATTCAAAGTTTAAGAATAGATAATGGAGGCGAATATGTGAACAATAATTTTAGAAGTTATTGCACTACACAGGGAATCCAAATGCAACACATTGTTCCATATACACCACAACAAACTGGTGTCGCTGAGAGAAATAACCACACATTAAAATAAATGGCTAATTGTATGATCCAATCTAAGGGATTAAGTCTAAAGTATTGGGTGGAAGCCATCAACTGTGAAAATTACATAGTAAATCACACTCCCAAAAAGTATCTTAAAAATATAACACCGAAATAAACTTGGACTAAAGTTAAACTAGATGTAAGTCACTTTCGTGTATTTGACAGTATAGCATGGACTCACATTCCTGATGAGAAAAGGAAAGCATTGCAGCCTAAAAGTGAGAAGTGTATATTTGTTGGTTATTCTGAAGATGTTAAAGGTTACAGACTTCTTCAATCACATTGTAATGAAACTATTATTAGAAGAGATGTTAAATTTGATGAAAATCTCTTGTCCTGCGAGCCTAATTTGGTGTTTCTACCTTCTTTGGCCTGCGAGCCTAATTCAACGGTTGTGCCTTCTTCGGTCTGTGATCCATATTTGGCGTTTGTTCCTTATTCTGATCTAGTTTCTTCTTCAAATGATGAAAGTGAGGATGAAAATCCACCTCCACCTGCTCACCCTCCTCTAGATGAGTCCTTTGAACCTGAACCAACACCAGCTCCACTTCTTCATAGATGGTTCTATTCAATACGAGAAGCAGTTGGTGATATTGTTGGTGATCCTTCAGATCAACGTCAGACACATTCACAGTTCCAACAAGCCTCTTCTCTTTTGGCTCAAGTTTTAGAAACTCATGATCTAGAGACATTTGCAGAATCTTCAGGTCATCCATATTGGGATACAACAATGAATGAAGAGTATCGTTCTTTAAAGGCAAACGATACTTGGGATATTGTACCTCTTCCAAAAGGAAGAAAACATTTTATATGCAAATGGGTCTACATAACTAAGTATGCATCAGATGGAAGTTTTGAAAGACACAAGGCTCGATTTGTTGCCAAAGGATTTTCCCAAGTTGAAGGAATTGACTATAATCAAACCTTTTCCCCTATAGAAAAAATGAATTCCATCTGCCTTGTTCTTTCCCTTTCTACCTCACATAAATGGGAGGTCCATGAGATGGATGTTAAATCGAACTTCTTGTGCGAAGATTTGCAAGAAGAAATCTACATGGAACAACCTCCTGGATATGTCCAGAATGACTCTAGCCTTGTTTTTCGTCTCAAGAAATATCTTTATGGTCTCAAGCAAGCTCCTTGAGCTTGGTATGCCAAAATGGACATCTTTCTTATTGCCACTGGATTCTCTAGATGCCATTTTGATCCTAATGTCTATACCAAGAAAGTAGGAATCCATCTCATAATCCTTATCCTTTATGTTGATGACCTTATCCTTACTGGTAGTGACTCAAAAAATTTAAACCATGTGGAAACCAACCTTAAGAAAAAATTTGAAATGACAGACTTAGGCTTTTTGCACTATTTCCTTGGCCTCCAAGTTTTGCAGACCAATGAAGGAATTTTTCTTTCCTCGTATAAGTATTCTTGTGAATTTCTTCCTCTCTTTCACATGGATGATTGTAAACCAACCCCTTCTCCATTCCAGTCTGGAGTCAAGCTTACTGCCACCTGTACTTCTCCTGAAGTTGATGCCACCCTGTACCGTCAGTTAGTTGGTAGCCTCTTATACTTGACTCATACCTGTCCTGATCTTTCCTTTTATGTTGGTATTGTTTCCTGGTATATGAAAATTCCCCATGAAATCCATTAGAAAGAAAATAAAAGGATACTTCGCTATGTTCATGGTACAATCCATTTCGGGATACATTATAGTTCAAGGGGGACTCCTTTATTGGTTGGTTTCATTGATTCATATTGGGTCAATGACCTTGATGATCGAAAGTCTATGACAGGTTATGTTTTCAACCTTGGTTCAGGACCTGTCACTTGGGCCTGTAAGAAACAACAGGCTATGACACTTTCTTTAGCAGAATCAGAGTACCGAGCAACGATAAATGCAAGTCTGGAAGCCCTGTGGCTTCGACATATCCTTTCAGAGTTTGGATTCCAACACCAACATTCGACCAACCTTTGGTGTGACAATTAGAGTGCCATCAATATTGCCAAAGACCCAGTTCAACATCAACATAGAAAACACATTGAGATACACATGCACTTCATCAAAAATCTCATTCATGATCAATTTATTGAAGTGATAATTTTCCCTACAGAAGATCAAGTTGCAGACATTTTCACAAACTCTCTTACAGAAGTTAAGTTTTCCAAACTTCGATCTACGTTAGGAGTTCAAAAAGTTGTCATTAAGGGGGGATAGGCTATAATGCCTCCTTCCTTCTCCTATTTTGTCACTATTGTAAATCCTTTCATCCTATCCTAAGTTGTTCTTAAGGGAGGATGTTCGGATATTTAGACACTTAGGATTTAGTTAAGATCTACTTGGTCTATTGTTTCGTTAGGTAAAAGTGTTTTTTCTAGTGTGTTTCTTTAATATGCATTAGTATGCATTTGTAGGTAGGAAATCCGATGGTCATGATATGTTCCCGACATAGAGTGATCTGACGGTTCATAGTCTCCTCGATCCTAATGACCATTGATCCACGGATTAACACCTGATTGGTCCATGATCTCTATTTAAAGAGCATGGAGGGTCATTTGGTGAGGATCGATTGTGAGAAAATCTCTTGTAAAATCTCTTTGTAATCTTTTTCTTTTACATTAATAAACTTCTCCAAGTGGCCGCACTGTTTGGGGACATGGATGTTTCCCCCTAAGGGTTTTACCACGTGAAAACATCGATGTGTTGATCTTTGATCTGGTTATGTGAGTGGTTACTAAAGGTGTTTGTCCTCTATTGGAATACCTATGTTGTGGAACAATTTTTGTAGTAGATAAATTTCTAACTTGTTAACTTTAAAAGAAAAAAAATAAAAATTAATATGCTAGCTCATAATATCTACTTACTTTGTTTGTATAATGGTGGGTTGTTACATATTTACATATGGAGGGTGAAATCCGGATGAGCGTGATCAATAGATGAGATTTAAACTGATCTTCCTATCATATTGGACGATCGGTGAGATTTTGTGATTTTGTGACTTCACTATTTCATGCTTCTACCTTATCTCCAATAATCACTGATGTGGTGAAGTTATGGAGTTCTGAAGCTTTCTATCTCCTGCTTGGCTTCAATCAACGACTGATGATCAATCAATTTGATCTGACAACTCTAGTTATATCCAAAAATTCTCAATTATATCTGATGGCCCTTGCTTATCTGGCTCCCAATCTAATGGTCACGATTCCACGATCCTTTACAAAGGATCTCTGTTTTCACAATGCTCTAGTTTTTGCACAATCTCTGCAATGCTATTTCTCCTAAGTTTTTAGTATCTCAAGCTATGTCTTTTGTGAAACCCAATAAGCTATCTCTCCTAATATTTTCCTTCAAAATTTCTGACGCAAAACCCCACCCACTCTCTGGGGTCTGCGTGACCTTCCAGTCTAGGATCGTTTGACTTTGGGAGCTAGATCAACTCACAGGATCCATATGACCCCTCAAAACCAACTACATAGTTTCTAAGTCTCTCTTATCGAATGAAAAATCTTCTTTTTAGGGGTCCCTGAGCACTAGGAAGTCCTACAAGGGATCGTTTTCCAAACCACGTGGGATAAACCTCAAATACCTAGAGGTTTTGGGAATTTGGAGCTTCTGGGTTTTTGGAGTATCAATAGAATGACACCTCGTTCCTTTAAAATAACGAAGTGATGAAGCGTCGGAGAACAACCCCAATCGACGATCCATAACACCTGCTTAAATCCACGGTGAGGAATGACTTCAGAAATTCGAGATTTGGCGATTATACCCGCTTCCACACAATGTCCCCCTAGAGAGATGAACCCCAAATCATATCAAATGATTCTCGTTGCTTCCATAGATAAATGGTTAAAAATATGTTGCGCAAGTCTGGGCTTCGAGAATTTTCAAAACACCACTTCACGGATCTCCCGGAGTACTAAATATCCAGATCTTGAGATCTACTGCCATGCATCTCCCATTTATCAATGACGGGGATCTACTTCACTCTTTGGGGATTCAGGGAATTTATAACCCTTCACAATCATGGCCCCTTTCTCTCGGATGGATGGTCTTCTGGACTCAACAATCTGCTAACATGTGTCCACTGAAATCAATGCTCCAGATGGGTTTTGTTCTTCGAAACTTTAGGGGTTCCGACTCGTGCGCCCTCCTTGAATGAAATTTAATGAACCTGCGAAGTCTGAAGTACTTACAGTGGTAACACCCGTGCTACTTTCCCATATCTAGCGACTAGGAAAGACTTCGTTTCTCCATGTGTGGATCTCGTCCACTCGTCCTCCAAACTGATAAAACACCTCCTTTTTCTAAGGATTTTGGTCCCTATCCCTCTTGACCTTAACCAAATGAGGAAATTTGAAACTCTCTTCCTTCCTTTGCGCTCCTGTAAACACTTCAAAACTTCATACTTATAAAGTTTTCTAGGTCGCTCATGTACACCTCTGGTGCCTGTTTGCCTCGACAGTTTTTAGTTTCTTGAGAACTTTTTGCACACCACTTTCACTCTCCAGAATTAGACTCTTCAATACTCCAACTGAGTGACGACCCAATGCAAACCTTGCACAGGTTTATTCTCAAATGTTTCTCTCCCCCAAGTAACTATGCACTCCTTTCCCTTCCTCTACAAAGTTTCATGTTCTCTCTTATGAGCTTCTAAGTTAGACTTGACTCAGAATTCACACACTTTGCGAGCACTATGCACTCCTTGCACCAGATCTCTCAGAAGAGAAACAATTGAAACTTAAAGAAACATTAACAGTTCCTCTGTCTAACTAAGAAATTCATACATATGAGCATAAACAACCACATCAAGCATTTAACATAACATTTACTCAATGAACTCAGAAATAAGTAACACCATGCATTTGGAATCAAACCTTTCTGCTTATATTCATTCGGAAGATTATGTACATGAGTTTAGGGAGCCTCAACAACTGCAAAATGGCTTCAACAATAATAACATCAACAACCTTCTTACATTCACATTTAGCAGCCTTAAAAATGAGATTCAACAACCTCATTTGGGCATAGTTTACATATATATATACACGAGGATCTTCTCAATCCTTCCCTCCAGACTACCTAGTTCTATCCTATCACAATTAAAACATTCATCTATTAAGTCCTATTACATTGAATGATAATTTACAAACTAGATAAGGGTTGAGCTCGAAATCTGTACAATCCTACAGATAATTAAGACGATTACAATCTCTTGAGATCTTATACAATGGCTCAAGCCTCCAAATATTAAAAGGTATTTAATTACAATGTTTCAAGAATTTAAGATGATGCACCCTCATTGGGATCAAAACCAACTTTAAATGTGCACTTCGGGCACAGATTTGTCCTCTGCTCGACCTCTCTAGACTGATGATGATGCTCCTGCATCAATTTCCAAAGGTATTAGCATTGCGTGCTATGATTCTGTGAAACCGAATAAGCTACCTCTCTTGATAATTAGGTTTATATTGGATTCCTCTACACGTCACGCTATATCTTCTACGCAACCTACTATGCTATCTCTCATGAGCTTTAGGATCTCAAAGACATATTCTTTCTTAATGACAATACCATATTGATCTTCTTGAAATCAATGCCAACACCATAATACCATGTCCAACATTGATCATATTGGTCTTCTTTGACATTAATTCCAACACCATAACACCATGTCCAACAATCTCTACTTTCTTCCAACATACTAAGCAACGTCTTGCCTCCCACATATGTTGTATATGTCATCCTTTATTTCCTAGGAATTTTCATCAAATCATTTCCCTCCTTGGAAATTCATAGATTTAGAAATCCTTAATTTTTAGGGGCTACCAGTGAAAAAATTTCACTTCTGATACTTGTCGAATCAATATCTGAGTTAGCTCCATCATGTTCCCCACTCATGGAGTCATAGTCATCTCTTTTTAACCTGATTGTTCCATTTGTTTCCTGCATTTATTAGAAAAAAAATATTGTCTCTTACATATGTCCATGAAAGAGGACAGTTGGCAAGTCCAAATTTTGCATAATGATTTAAATAACAAAAATCAACTTATTTAATAACACAAATATGGATTTCCAAAATTGGAAATTATTGAATAAAATGTTTTATAAAAATTGAGGATGTTACATATATTATCACACATTATATGCACCAGTACTTCAATATAATTAGTATGCATTTATGTATATAACCCCTTAAAAAACATCGATCTCTATATTATTTCAAATGCCATTTTTTTATTTCATAAGAATGCACCGATATGTATGTATTTTAATTAATTGTTTTTATTTTTAATTTTCAGTTAATCATCTAAAAATCAAAATATTTTTATAGTAATGTTTTTTTTTAATATGTCTATTATTTCATTTTGATATAATGATTGCATTAATGTGCTATCCAATGGATTACACCTCTTTTATTTGGAACAATGTAAATCATTCACATATTAATTAATCAACAACACAACATTTTAGAGCATTTGACAATGCAATCAAATAAGAACCCATTTTATTATATATGAATAATATATCCATCGTCATAAAAAATGGGAAATTGTAAATGTAAACAATAATCATAATGGAACCAATATGTAATTGTTACACTTATCGGTAACTTTTTGTCATGCAATTGGGACATTGTGTCCACTACATTAAGAAAAATCCCTGATTTTTATAGACAAATATTCCAAAACATACAACTTGCAGTAACATTCAATTATATTGATTTTCATTCATCACTCTAACTATTGGCATCTCTTTATTTGAGTACATCCCTGATTTCTTGATTAGTTGTAGGTGATATTGTACTTTGATTATTTAAACAAATATTTTCTTGCTTGAGTTGTTTTTGATGTTCCAACTGTTCATGTTCCATATACAAACATAGAAATAAAGTGTAATAAGTAAATTTACATTTATAATATAGTATAATATACATGATTGCATAAATAAAAAAACATACCATAGTAACCAATGATTCATAAACCATACACATGCTTTCAAAGCTATGCCTCATGTCGTGTGCCAAAATATATTTTGTTAGATCTTCTCTATACTTTGTTCCCTGCATGTTTAATATGTCATTACAAAGCATAGTCGATATAATGAATATAAATGTTTCTTATTGTTCCATTAATTATAAAACAAGGGAATTTAAACAACATAGCTACTTAAAAATTGTTCGATTAAACCTTGATACTTCAACATATAATCACAACTCTCACTTAACCCAATGTTGATAAATTGTTTGGTTGAATCTTATTTATATGTTAGAACCTATTAGAAGGCATCCATGGATGAGTGTAAAGTAATTATTTAAATACAAAGATCACAAAAAATATGAAAACTTAAGTAACGTTGAAAATGCAAGTGCTCACAAACTTTGCGATCAACCAAATGTTTATTCCTTGTTGTCCTATCTTATTTGTTGATTGGGTTCCATGTTTTTTTATTTTCTTCAACAAAACAATTGAATACTGGTATTTAATATGATAAAAAAATTTTATGTATATAAAAGAATAAATGAATGACCACATACCTATGATGCATGTTATTGTTGGGATGCATCATCCTATGATGCAATTATGTTCATTTCTTTTACCATCTCCTTGTACACATTTTTGGACATCCCTGCCAGCATGTATTGGATTTCCCCTCATTTGTCACTTGGAATTTTCACAATCCTTCTGAAAAATGAAAAAGTACAAGATTTGTTTTTAAAACGAAATGAAAGTTAATGTAGAAAAACAAATTATTTTTTTAATTATTGTAACATATTATAAAGAACCATGTTTAGTAGTAATACGTTTTAAACAAATTTTTTTTTTTTTATTGTAAGTTTTTGCAATTGCAATTCTCATGGGTCTCATTAACAATGGTTATAGAAACGCTTCCTATAGTGTACATATAACCTGATTCTTGGGGTCACAATATTTCTTTTTGTAATTTAAGTGGAAAGTACATTTATACGTTCTTTCTACTATATTCCTCAAATATCTGTAAACAATTTTTCCCTCTCAATAATTTCAAGCACCACTCTAGATGAACTAATGAACAAGCCATCATCATCATTTACATACTTAAAAAATTTGGTCCTCTTAGGATGATATTCCATTCCATCGCTATCGGTCCTTGTATAACATTAAAAAAATGTGAAATCAAGTGTTTAAAACTTGTTAGAAATTATTGTTAAGAAATTCATTTTTAATAAAAAGTTAAAGAAAAAATTTGTGTTGATTACCTTTCAATCCACCTGTTTCCTCTCTTTGCAACATTTCCATAAATATTTTGCACTCTTTTGCACTCAGATTTCAAATAAACTTATCAAGTTTCTTCAAGTTTTTTCTCTACATGACATGCATTAACCAATACACATAATTGATTTAAACTTACAAATATTTCAAATATATTAAATTTTTTATCAGATTTAAAGAAATTACCTCCCTTTCTTATTGGGATCAGATAACATTTCTCTTGCTACAATAATATTCTTTATTTGAACTTATATCCTCCATATTGTATATAAAAAAAATCAGTAATCATAAAAAATATAAATTATGAATTTTTTATACAATCTAGTATTTCGGTGTGGGTCATTAAACAGAATGCTCCAATGCACCACAAACCCCTACACTTATTATAATAAAATAAATACTATTTATATTTTCTACCAATTAGTGCATAATAGATATATGCAGCCTACTATGCTTTTCTGTAAAATGAGCATTGGGTCCCTATCTCTATATATTGCACCCTAGTGTGATTTTCCTATACAGTGTGCACTGCATACTATGGAAAATTTTTTTGATAAAATCACTAACGACTATGGGGTTGAAAAGGCTTGGAATCCGATGCAATGAGTTGTACCATTGCAATGGATACCAAATGCACCATATAAAACTAAATAAACTCTATAAAAATCTATTGCTTGAAAAATATACCCTATAAACATCTAATTCTTAAAAAGAGAGGGGAACCAAAAGAAACAACATGAAATCTAGGGATTCCAATATTGAAGGTAACTATGAAACCCTTTTAATGTTTTAACATGAATTGAAAATAGTTTGAATCAAATAGGGAAAGATTGAAATGATGAGTAATAGGAAATCACATACCTGAAATTTCTTCTCTACATATTTGTATGTGTCATCTGGATCCCTTCTGAATTTGGCTCTTCAAAAAACTCTACCCACTCCAAAGTGTTCTTGATAAGTATCTCTTCCACAACTCTTCCCTCTAAATTCTACCAAAAAAATGAAATAATGAATAGTGTTTTAATTTATAAACAAATACATTTCAAAAAATGAAATTACCACTCTTTTTTTTCTATGTTTTTTCACTGTATATATTGTACCAATGTGATAAAAATCACACTAGTACACTTTGTATGTAAAATAAATTAATAAAATATATATTTAAAAAATCAAATTTGTTTTCAAATCGGTGTGCCACACAAATTAATGAGCCCCGATGCATAAATACATAAAAACTCATCGATACCAATTTTATCAACCAAATAGAAATGCAAACCTTCACAATTAAAATGTACGAATATTTTTCTATGTGGAGGTTCTAATGGAGGTCATGTTTCGGTACGTTTGAAAATGTAGAACATTGATGTGTTATATATACAAAGACACACCAATCCATAAGAAATAATTAAAAGCACTAAAAAAATTTAATATCAAATTCATGCACATATTCATGATGGTTTTGGTTCAAATGTAGGGAAAAGATGGTTATAATATCAAATGGCCAATACTTTAGATTCCAACTCATTCCATATCATTACAAGTTTGTCAACTTCTCCCACACTGTTTCGAGTAAGTATAGATTTTATTTATAATTCAATTACCTTATTGAATTTATGTCATTTATGCATATGCATTTGAATAATTGTTCATTAAAATTTCTAGGATCATAATTTAGGATCGATTTCATATGCACAAGACATTCCACTTGTGTAAAAACATTGCAATCTCTTATTAGGAGAAAGATACCACATAAAAATGTTTGATCAAAATGGACAGTTGCTTTTACTAGCCAATTATAACATACCAAGTTCAAGTAACCTCCAACCTAGGTCAATGATATTACACTATTAATTGGATCTCTTTTATAACACGCCAATGGTATGTGGTTGTTCAAAATGTAAAATTTTGAAGAAGAACCCTGGACGTATCACATTTTCCCATTATATTAATGATCAACTACCTAATGTTGATGGTATAATACCTCCCACTATGGTCAAGAGTTGAATGTGTAATATAGAAAAGACATGTATGAACACTTCCATATTATCCTTTTTTGAAAAGTTGGAATCCAGATAAACTATGTTTCATCCTAAATTTTCCAACTTGTCTCCTTTTGTTGAGTCAACAAAGAGTTCTTATAGTGAGCCAAAGTATGATATCAATACTACCCAAAACATTTCTACTATTAGATCCAAGAGGTTGTAAGAGCTAAGATAAAAAATTGTCCAAGTACACATCAAAGAATATTCAATTGTTATAAGGTAATGATGAATTCCCTCTCCCTATCCATGTGAAAAGTAAATACCAAAAATGTTACAATCGATCTTTGTATGTCACTTGGTCGTTTTTTATTCTTGTGTTCAATGTTGGAACTGAATTCTCTTTTTGTAGTAATAGTTATATGATTTCCAAGTCTAAAATAAGTGTTGCAAATCTTGGGTTGTTTATCCTTTCACATGTATTTGCTCCTCCTAAACAATAAATTATACTTATCCCATTTTTTGGTCCTCTTTATAGTCAATTTGATTACTTGAATAATGTTAAATACAAACATAGTATTTCCAAGTATAGTATGTGCATGAATGGTTATGATTGTAGAAACTTTAACAGGAAAAACCAGTTATATGTCGATGACCATCCACAAACTCATTGGAACATCATATGGTTCATAAATAGTTGCAGGTCCTCATTATTTAGTGCAAATTCTTCCTTTGAGGAACACTCCAATGACAAAGATTTATTTATGAAAAGGAGGGAATCCAAATTTGTTGTTGTGCATTCAATATGTAGTTTCTCTATAGGTGACAAGTTGTTAATAAACTATAAGTTTCGTAGACCACCAAAGACTCATAAAAAATGCATTGCATCGGGTCTACCTTTATATGTCCCCTAGGGGAGTAAGAAATATATGATTGAGTAATTGTATTTTTGTATTTTCAATGAAACTAATGTAAATGTATTGCTTAATTCAACATTTTTTGTACAAAGTGGTTGGTTTCCTGTTACAATCATTACATCAAACATGGGGACTAATATCCCTATAACATCTACATATGGAACTTTATTTATTCAATTTATTGAATTCACTTAATATTTTTTATATTTTTATATATTAATATAAAAACAATTTAATTTAATATTGTTTTAACCTTAACAAATTAATTTATTTCTTTATGAACAAAATAAAATAATTAAATTTCCTTATGAGGAGATTCATAAGTTGGTGGTGGAGCAAAAATCATAAAGTCATTTAAAGAAAATTGTCTATATTAAAATTCATTATTACTAATGATTTCATTTTCATATTGAATAATTATAAAAAAAATTAAATTCTTATTTAAAATTCATTATTATTAATGATTTCACTTTCACATTTAATGATTGTGATTATAATAATTTTTTTAAAATATAAGAATTATAAATTTAATTATGAACACTTATTATAACATTGTCAATAAAATAAATGAGAACATAGCATTTCATAATAGTAATTTTTCTTTGTAAACATGTTTAATCAACATATTGTATCTTGCTAGAAATTAAACAATTCACGTTGAAGAAGAATTGAACATTAAATGGAGTTAATGGTCATAAGTTTTTGCAATTACAATCCAAAGTAAACAATTTCATAAAACTAAAGGTAAACATTATATGACAACTCTAAATTCTAATTAGTTATATATCTTAACTTTAATTTAAAAATGGAGGAATCATTAGCATACTTTTGATACATTTTATAAATGAAACAACAACAACATCAACATGATTATAAAGAACACAATATACATGTGTGAAATAATGTTTGTAGCGCACTATTGCAATTGAAAGTGCATCGTTGTGGTTGTTAAGTAAAAATGCACCGAGAAACAATTTAATTGACAAGTACACATGAAAACTTCCATAATTAAAGTTTTGTGGAGGTTGTGATTTTCCAAATAAATCACTCTTTTGTTCCTTTAATAATTTAGCGCATGGACTCAATCCTCTACCACTAGCTCAGTGTTTTTCCTTACATCTCCTCCACTGCAAGTTGCTTGAGTTTCTCCAAGATACCATCCTCATCATTCCTATAGCTATAATATGAATTGATGTCAATTCACTTGTAAATCACATACCTACACCTCATGTTCTTATCCTCAATGAGACTTATTGAATAACTCGTTAAGGATGATGAGACATTTCATAGCACTAAAGTATCTATAACAGAGGCCCTTTCCAGTGGCACCAAGAAAATCAACTTCATTCCCTTCTAATTCCTTCATCTTGGATCTTACTTTATGACTGCCAAAATATATGATTAGAGATTCACAGTGCCCATTTTCCTTGTTCAACAAGAAAGAACCCATGTGCATGTATTAATTATAATACTTTGTCGACCTTAAGAATGACCTAAGGTTCATATTGTGTATTTAATAGAAGTTAAGAAGAACATTTGGAAAAAAAACCAATGATCAATAAACTTTGTTAGCATGCTTTATCATTAAATATTAAGCATTTCCTTCACCTCAACCTGCTCCTCTATTATATCCTCACTCATGTACTTACTAAGAAGATCATTTTTCTTCTTCTAGAAAACTATACATTCACTTGATTTCTCATCTGAAGGGGCATATAGGAAACAAAATCTCTCTCTCTCTCTCTCTCTCTCTCTCTCTCTCTCTCTCGTTGAGAAACAACACATCCTCCTCTTCCTAGAATAGGAATGATATAGTGGAAATGGCCTCTCATCTTTTGATCATTCGCCTAGACTCCCTCTAGATAGACATGACCATTTTCCACTCCCTCATGGATATAGATTGCATTTCCTCCTCTTGGGTCACTCAAATTTCTCTAAGACACTTTTCTCATCACCCCTATTGCCATAATAATTGGCATCAATTCACTTGAAAATCACATACTTGTACCTCCTCTTGTTTTCCTCATGGGGCTTATTGAATATCTCTTTGATGTCGAGGAGGAATTTCCCATACGCACTTGTACAATTGATTGTTATAAGATGGTATGTTACAATATTCCAACAACCAATTGTACAAGTGGGGATGTGAAATTCCTTCCCAAAATCAAAGAGATATTTGATAATCCCCAAGAGGTGAAGAAGAGGAGGTCTAGGTATGGAATTTACAAGTGAATGTACACTAGTTATTATGGATATAGGGATGATGAGAATGGTATCTTAGATAAAGTTGAGCGGCTTGGGGAGGAGGAAATGTGGGCCAGAACAATAAGGGAGTGGAAAAAAATTTATTCTATCTAGAGGAGGTGAGGGTGAAAACCAAGAGAGGGGAGGTTGTTTCAACTAAGTTGGTCCTATTCAAGGAAGATGAGGATGTGGAGGAAGAAATGGGCGAACAGGACAAGGGAAACCAAGATCATTATCTAATATAGCCAACGAGCCTCCTTGTAATGCCATCTCCATTTGTTAATTATATCCATCATATGTACATTACTACAACGTTAATGCACTATATCCCATTAGAATTGCATAGTTAAGTGCACTTGGTCTAGAGCAGTACGGAGAGGGTGACCTCTAGGGAAGTCTTAGTGTTTTACCTGCATATGGAATTTTGTAAACTTAGACCAATTTATCCCACAAGCATCATGGGAATTATTATCCTCTCACTCTCACATATAATCAAGGTGAAGGAGGCCCTTTGAGCATGCAATGAAGTTTGAAGTAATGCTTATTGCAATATGAATGTAGCCAACATTTCTTTCTTTTCATTTAACGATATTTTTGTGCATATTTTGTGCATATATCATTTCATTCCCAACATAATTTGGATAAATGTATTTTTAACTGGATAATGCACCAAGTGTGGGGAATTTCAAATGATGCACTCATTAAGTATGGTTATATTATATTCACTAGTTGCAATAGATAAAATATGCAAAACAAACACACGGTGAGGCTACGCTCACTTCTGTATTAAATGAAGATGGATTACATCCTTATATAAGAAAATACTCTACCGATTTGGTTATATGCAAACCAAAGACAACTAGACTCTTAACTAAGAACTGACTCTTAACACGCATACAACTGACTCTCACAACTGAAGCTTATAACTGGTGCTTTATCCATTATTTCCAAGTCTCCCCCTTAATGGAGAATGGATTGACTTCTACACCTAACATCTCCCTAAACAGTTCAAACTTAATCTTTCCAAGAGGCTTAGTGAAAATATCAGCATCATTTTCACTAGTATTACAATACACAAGA
>SNQJ01S0089325.1:33256-56401 GCA_010110895.2 Picea sitchensis
TTTTCACTCTCCCATGGAATAATGAATTAATCTTTTTGTGGGTTTTATCCCTTTCCACTCTCCCATGGAATAATGAATTAATCTTTTTGTAATGCTAATTTATCTCAAGTTAAATAAAATAAATTAAAAATAAAATTTCCAAGAATATTTCTCATCCTCAAAGCTTAGAATGATATAATGTTAGCTTAAATCTTTTGTCAAAAACTTTCCCAACATAAATAACCAAAATTAAAATTAATAGAATGTTTTTAAAAGGAGGGACATTACAAAAATTTAAGCATCAATACATTATTCTTTAGGTGCGCACCTATGGATATCAACCTTATAGGAGTGCCTGTAAAAAAAACCTTCGAAAAAAGCCTCCTACCTCCACTAACAACTTGTGCTATAAATAGCTAGGGAATTAATTTTTTGGGGAGTTTCCATAAAACAGTCCACTAGATGGTGTTCTCCTTGTAGTGGTGAGATGCATTCTTGAGATTAATGACACAAGTTTTAAATATTTCGTTGGCTCAAAAAGATTTTGATTAGCCCATTTCTTCTCATATGAAAATATTATAGTTTATCATGGAGGATATGTCCTTTGCGGTAAATGTTACTTACCCAATTGGATTGAATTGGCTCATGACAATCAAGATCAAAAGGGAAGAGACCTTATTGCACAACCATGCTCTTGGGAGTCCCTGTAGTTACTTTTTATGATGCTTGTAGGGTGTTTTTCCTAGTTGAAGATATCCACATTTTGCAAGATCCAACTGATAGCTTCCAACATTGTTAACTTCACATCTGATGCTTGACCTGAAGTGGTGAAGAACAATGATACAATAATGTAGGTCCACTTGGTGTAGTGTTACCTAAATTTGTTGATAAGAATACCTTTGGAATTCTTTGCAGACAATCCCCTAGTAAGATATTGTATCTATTCCATAGAATTAGGGTTTTTCCATACTGGAACCCCCTCATGCAGTAACCCTAGAATTTTATGTATTAGTTCCCTTATGATTCTAATTGGTTAGTCAAGGAAGAGGTGACTACCATGGAATTGACTGTTTATAAATTTTGTTGCTTCATCGTTCGAACCCCCAAGATCTACGATCTGCAAGGCTCCTAGGTAATGTCAAATTCATGTGTTTTCCAAGAACTTTGTTTCTTCTGTCCATAAACCAACCTCCATGCACCATGTCCTGAAGTTTTTTTAGTGATTGTGCCATTCAATTTCTTCCATGCGAAACTGTTGAACATTGTGCATTCGTATTTCAAGCTCAGTTTTCGTGGCTCTCTCAAACGTTTTTTTTATTCTTGGATCCACCAATGTGTCCTACATCTATCCTCTCATTATTGGCATGTTTGTAGACTGATCTTGGCCAAGTGGGGATGTTGATTCTACAAGTACCAGGGTCAAATTATTGATTGCAAGTTTCTGGGTTTGTGCGCTAGAATGATCTATCCTCTGATTATTGGCATGTTTGCAGACTGATCTTGGCCAAGTGGGGATGTTGATTCTACAAGTACCAGGGTCAAATTATTGATTGCAAGTTTGTGGGGTTGTGCTCTAGAATGATCTGGAGTGAAAATAAAATTAGTGAAGGCATATGCATCCTCAATATTTATAGCAAGGGAGGTAAAGGGTGACTGAAATTTGGGCATCAATATTTGGGTTCCATCCACATCGTTATTTACGAGTAGTGTAATTTATTGTTTGTGTGAGGTGACGAACATGCCGATGGTGAAATGTCAGTTAACCACGTATCCTTGGGCTCTAATAGCGTTGACATGTTTTTGTTGGTCGATGTCCCGACTAGGTTAGTTTATTTTTCTTGATGATCTCTTCTGACTTGGTCGTTTATTTTTTTGATAGATTTTTGTTATCTAGTTGAGATCTTCGATCGAATCGATCAACCAGGTCAACTTATTTTCCTTTGTCGACATTTCTTACGTTTTCTTTTTTGTAATCAGGTATTTTATGTTGATTGAATTTATGATGGTCACACTCACTTGATTTATAACTTCCATGCTCGTTTGATTTAAGGATTACACACTTTCTTGAATTGGGGTTTTCGTGCTCACTTAATGCTCTCTCTCTTTTATTCACAAGCCATCGAAGGTCCTGCATTGGTGTTGAAATATATTTAGACTTTTGTTTATCTTCTCAATATATTCTTTGTGATATATAGGGTCTCTATTCTCTCTTCATATTTGGTACATTGGCTTGGAATATGTGCTTCTTGATGGTTTGATTGTTTTATTAATTCTATTATTTTCATTTCTTCTTTCTTTATTTTATTTTTTTGACTTTGTTTTCTATTTATTTAATTTTTCCGACTCAACCTAGGCCGCCAAAAGTGGTTTTTTACCTAGTCAAAACCTATTGGCACCCCCGAAGGAGTTTTCACCAACATGTATCATGGATTTTTGTGGGTTACATATTTTTTTTTGTTGGGCCCCATTGACCACTTTTTGAAATGGGTGCCCTTGCAAAGTTCTCAGTTGGAATGTCTGGTTGGTTGGATATCTTTGACAACATACTGGCCTAAAAAGGTAGTTTAATTTTTTTTTGGGTTTTCCTTTTATCTTATTTTCATACATTAGTATCAAATCTCATGTTTTTAAATCTTTTTTCTATAACCGTCGATCATTCCAATATTTTTGTTGGTGCTTATGGACTTCTTGATGGTTCAGAGCCAATAGTCTTTCTTCTTCTACTTTATTTAGTTGGTAGAAACATTCTATTTTTTTTGTTATAAGATCATATTGAAGAACATATGCTGCCCTTTTTTCATTTTCCTAGAAGTTTAAGGGAATTACAACTTCCTGGCCATATACAAGTTTAAACAAGGCTTGAATAATTGACCTTTTATAATCATACCTATATGCACATAGTACTGCAGGGACATTATCCTCCCATTCATTCATATCAATCCCATATATTATTTTTGACCCTTGTGAAGGGTTTTATTGAAGGACTCTCTTGTACCAATAGCTTGGGTTTGATAGGTCCTTGTTTTTATAAGGTAAATCATGAATTTTTTTAGCAAGATTTGTATTTTCCCATTCACAAAGTGTGTTCCCTAATCACTGATTAAAGTTAGGGGGAATCCAAATATTGTTACTACATTCTCATATATATAAAAAAATGTTGTTTCTTTTGTGCATGACTCGACTCATTCTTCTTTCACCCATTTTTGTCAAATATTTGACTACAGTAATAATGCACTTCATTATTTTCCATTTATCTCTCTTCAAGAATGGGGCCACGAAGTCAACAACCCAAATTTGAAATGATAAAATAGGGTTTACCAAGTGTAGGGGAATTTCATTTTTCCATAGAGGCCGAACCATCCTCTGGCATTTTTCCCATTCTTTCACTTTTTCTTGAAAATATATGTGTAAAGTCAACCACCAAAAGCCTGCTTGAAGTATCTTCCATGTTATCGTGTTTCCTTGGTAGTGTCCCCTTGCAAGGATAGCATGAGATTACTTAATTATATCTTCTCTTTCACGCAATAGGGCACATCTTCTTAGAATATTATTGGTTGAAAGTTTATATAAATATCCATTCTCAAGGGTTAATTGTATTGATAATAGTTCTAGAACCTTCTTTTTGTTTGTAGGAAGATTGCCATGGCCCTTTCCCTCCTCCATAAGCTTCCCATTTTTTTCTGTGTCTCTGAGAGTGGCCTCGATCTAGAATAAATGTGCATTATGTAAGTCATTTTCCATCTTGGTCGGTTCTTCTCCTATTTCAAGTCGGGATAGATGATCCAGGACAACATTCTTTTGCTTGGTGAGACTACTATGTCAAAGTCGAATTCTTGAAACAATGATAACCATTGACATATTTTTCCTTCATGAATGGGTTTTTTTACTAAATACTTGAGAGCTTGGTGGTGTGAAAAGAATGTGAATGGATTTTCTTGTAAATAATTCCAAAATTTATATAGAGTAAAGATCATGGATAACACTTCTCTTTCTACTGTCGAATAATTGTGTTCTTCTTTATTGAACTTCCAACTGGAATACATATTAGGATGGTTGATCATTTTGACATATGGTTGTTATAGGAGTGAACTCACAATGACATTTGATGCAACGAAATGGTTGTGATTTTTTTGTTCTAATCGATAAATTGTAGTATCGGTGCTTCTACCAATTTTCTCTTTAATAATTTTAAGGATTCATTCAACTCCCCACTCTAATTAAATTTGACTTATTTTTGTAGTAGATCATCGATTAGGAATGTGACACTAGAGGAATGACAGGTGAATTTTATGTAGTATCCTATGTGCCCAAGGATGATTTTAATTTTATTGACTGTTACACATGAAATTTGCACACTTTTGTACCTCACCCTAAGTGTTGTAAGTGTCTTATAAGTGTGTCATACACCTTGACATCATCGAATAACCTATGTCACAATCCCTAGTCAATGTGGAGGAGGTATATATTACATGAAATCCAAAATACCAAGTGCACATGAATAATTATTAATATTCATGAAAAATAAATTAATTAGGTGTGAGAATCAACCTCACATTTGATTTCCTATTTTTTAGGGAAGGTGGAGGATCTCATGGATGGTTGAAATATTTCCTCCTTAAAATCCTTGAGAGATATTTCCTCACTAAAATCCTTAAGAGATATTTTCTCCCTAAATATCTTTTAGATCCCTTTTTAGTGGATCTGATGAGTGATCCTCTCCATGGTGGTTAAACCTCTAAATCCTATATAATGAGGGATTTCCATGGAGATGAGGAGAGGCATATTGGAGGTATCAAACCTATGGTATTGGGAGAAATATTTAGGATACCTAACCTATGATTTTGGGAGATTTGTCCAAGGGCTCGACGAGGAGGACTTGGAGAGGTTGTTGCGACCTCATCTACGGTTTGTAAGTATCTCTTGTGAGTTCCCATTAATATATATTTGTCCTATTCCCTTATAATATATGTATCTTCACATATGTTGTCTATTATATATGGATTTGATTAGACTAATATTATATAATAGAGTAGCACTTCCTTGTATTCTTGTTTTTCATTTTATTGTAGGTGTCGAACGGTGCCAATGAGCTCATGGATCAAGCTCAAATTGGAGCAATGAGGACAAACACCGGAATAAGGTGCATCACACTTTATTCCTTCTCCTTCTCTTTCTGATTAGGTAATTAGATTCAAAGGGATATTAATTTACAATGTCATCATCCTTCTGCCTTGGCATAGGGGTCTAGAATCCAAGAGGAGATTCACTTGTCCACAGGGGAATTTTCCTTCAGCAGGAATTGTCGACTGCACTGGGGATCGACATCGATTTGTCTTTCCTTGGATTGTACCTTCCATTTTCCCACATTTTAGATCATTTTTATTGTTTGTTCATGATCCATTACCTTTCTCCCATCTTCACTAGCAATTTCACAAAGTTCTGTGAATTCTGGGTGAGTTTTTTTGCATTTTTTGGCTCTGTTTTGAGTTTCTGGGAAGATCAATGCTCCCATGTAGGACATATCAGAACTAGGGATGATTTCAAGTATGGAAATTTATTTTAAAATTTAGAAACCTTGGCTAGTCTCACTAATTCTTCATATGCCAACTATAAAATGTTTGGCGATATTTTTATAAACATATTCAAATTTATAAGGATTTTATATAGTTTGTATAAAATATTGGCGATTTTTAGGGTAAAATAATTTTATCCTATAGAATTTGGGTGAATCATTTTTAGAATGGAGAATATTTTTTTGGGAAAAACCATGGAAAATTATCCCATGAGAGAAATTTATCCCCTAAAATCATCCCTAAGATTCAGAGCGCTGATCTATAATCAAGCCTCCCCTGCAGTTCTTTACAGAGCATTGTAGTGCTCTGTTCCCTTGAGTTAGGGAGTGTTGATCTCCTTTTTTGAGGTTTTCTGCCTTTTTCTCATCAGATTTTTGCAGCCTATTTTGTAGAGGTTCTTTCTATGGTTTTCACTTTGGTTTGTAAAGTTATTTGGGTTGATATTTGATACTTATCACTTCTTATTGTCTTGATTTGAGCTTGAAACTTTTTCAAAAATGTGAAATTTTCCTTTCTAGCTTCTAGTTTTGTCTAGAAAATTTGAGTATTTTCTCTTTCTCCCTGTCTTTTCTTGGATTATTCTCTGCATTTTCTTGTACTCATTGAATATTTGTCAGTTGTTGAATCCTTGATTGATTACTTGCTAGAATAAGTTTCTACTTGTTTTCTTTCAGACCTCACCACTTTGAGTGCACTTTGTTTGATTTTTTTTGCTTCATAGTTCTTTGTCTCCAACTTAGATCTCTTTTATCTGAAAGTATAGAAGAAAAAAAAAATCATATCTCCTTGCATAGTTAATCAAACGAAGAAAGTTTACATTCATTAGGAAGTTTGATTTGGTTTATGATTGGAAAAAGGGCTAGTTTTTCATATGCATTTTATTTTTCGGAAACGTTTGCTTGATAGTTTGGCATCGCCTTGATCTCATAATTGAAAGTTGCAGTGTTTTGAGTGTTTTGTTGTGATTAAGAAGAATATAACTCTTCTCCTTCCCGTACATAGAATTCATTGAAAGAAATAATTGTGTATCATTCTTTTGCATTCTATTGCAGTCGAGTATCTTACACATCATCAATTTCATCTCCATGAACCCTTTGAGTTAAAAGCCATTAAAATCAACCACGCACTAATAAAATCAATTCAAATATTTTGTTTTTAGCACATCAACAATAGCTTAGGATTAGAGTCTTTGGACTAGGTGAAGTGAGTAAATTGTCCAAGACTACTAAAGAGACTGTAGAACATCAAAGAGCGTTCAAATCCAACTTTCGTATAAGCATAGTCAAGAACCCCCTCTCACACAGAGGCTAAACGCGAGGTCGTGTGCGGAAGAGAAGCAGAGATTACCCCTCCAAATCCTAACCAATCGTAGTGAAAATATCATATAATGGGGGATATTCTTGAGAAACCATAGGTTTCATTTGGTCTCGGTGCTCCGTGAACTCCAAATCTACTCGAGGTCCTCTAGAGTCCTACCGATCCACTTGTATTTAGTTCTCTTGAAGAACTTCATAATTTGATATCCTTCCCATTGGTTCGGTCCCGACTGTCGATTGTACCCTCCCAGATGCTAAATACGAGTTTGTAACATTGGTTTTCTTTCCTAGGTATCTACAGAGGTGACTATTGGGGGATTCCCACAGTACCTGGGACAGACACCGTATCACACTCTCAGTACCCTTGGAGGGTGATCCCATGAAAGCGAGGGTTGCTTGCACCGAGAAGGGTTGTTACATGGAGGTTGAGGTAACTCCTTCTCACTTCTTCACTGGCGGCTTGATATCTTGTCTTTGGAAGATCCTTAAAATATGTTTTTGCTTGGTTGATTTCTTTTAGTTTTGATAGGAGTGTGTTTCTTTGTTTTGCATCATTGGCCTTAGGATTAGAATTTTCATAGTATACAAGGTATGGAACCTGACACTCAAGAACCAAAAAATAATATTTATTACGAAGAAATGATCATAGATCACACTTATGAAACTCAAAGCATCGCTCCTGGAAGTGGTCATCACATTGAAGAATTGGTCCCAACCTTCGTAGAAAACTTGGAATAATTTTTGAATCCTCTATTTATTGATCTAATTGGACAACCACTCTTTGATCCACCACCCACGAGATACATTGATTCTTATTATTCTTATCTCTTACCATCTGATTCAACCATTAAATCATCCTTTGGCATGAACCCACCAATTTTTGGTTTTCCTGAAGGACTAGGGAATTCATCTTTTTCCACAACTCCCATAGTTGATTTTGTTGGTGCTTATTATTTACTGTAAACATTGATGACCCAGGTGACCCTGACTCAACCACTTAAGAATTCATCTCCTCTTGCACCGGAGTCGGGTAATATTCCTACTTCAGTTTTTCCACACATGTAGATGCTAAGTGATTTACTTGGTCATCCCATAGGCCAAATGGCCAAAAGTGAAGTCATTCACACAACCAAGGTTACACAAGCTACTCAACCTCCATCTCACACATCATAGATTAGTACTCTGTACATTGGAGGTCGATCTTCAATGGGAGGCGACCCTTCAGCTGGGGAGCAACCTTCAGCTTCAGGGAAACTTTTTACTAGAGGGAAACCTACATGGTTGCAACATCAATCGACATGGGGGAAAGTCACTCCTTCAATTCCTTCTATCCCTACTACAATTGGTCTGTATCCTGGACATCCATATTCCTGATTTGCGAATCCTTTTTGGACTCAACCCAATCCCGCAGGCATTCCTTCATAAGGAATTATTCCCTATCAATCTGTACACTCCCCGATTCAAATGCAACAGTACCTTCCACCACCATACATAGGGGGACCAACAGTTCAATCGTAGTACATAGGAGGTCCACCTGTTCAATCACAATACATGGGTGGACAAATAGGACAACCACCTTACATAGGTGGACAACCCAGACAACCACCTTATATGGGAGGACCATCTAGTTTCGTCACTTCGCCACAACCTGGATATGGTCCTACTAGTGTTCCCACACAATATAGTTATCACCAATATAAAAAACCTAACTGACATCTACCATTCTTGATTGTGTTATATATACTAGATTTGTCGTGTTTAACAAATGATCCCATCCTTCATGCCCCGTTTTGGCCCTCTATCCCTGCCAAATTACCATCCAACATCCCAAAATTTGATGGAAAACCTGGGGAAGACCCTAACAATCATGTTATGAATTTCCATTTATGGTGTTCTTCCAACTCTTTCATGGACAATTCCATTCATCTTAGACTTTTTCAAAGAACACTTACAGGTGCGGCAACAAAATGGTACATTGAACTGTCGTGTAACTCTTTTGTCGACTTTAACTCTCTTTCCATGGATTTCCTGATACATTTTTAGTTTCCTATACGGTATGAGATTGGTACAGAACTTTTGACCTCTCTCTGAAAATCCTCTTATACCCACATATCTGATCATATTCATGAGGGGAGATGACCAAGATGGTTGATTAAGGCTCCAATTCTAGACCAACTCCTTGCGAATTGGTTTACAAAGTCGCTCTTGCCTCCCATTGCCCATGATGTTGCTATGGGAAATGTAGCTACTGAGGAGTAGGCTATCAACCATGCATAGTATTTTTATTTAGTTTACTCCGAGTCCGACACACTTTACGATCTGATCCCTAATGCTCCTTGTCCGTCGAACGATCCGTCAAGACCTACTCCAGAATCTAATTCCATTCCAAACAACACAACTACTTCTTCTCCTACTCAAACCTCCGAGGTGAATGTGGTCCACTCCTCTTCATCTCAACAACCAATAGGTAAAAAGAAAAAAGGAAAATCCAATAAATCTTCTAACGAGCAGGATAATTCTAAGTCTATCGATACTCAACTGACAAGGAAACCTAAATTTCCTTGTATGATTTGTGAGGAAGACCACGACACAAAATACTGACCTCATCATGAGGAAGTCACTAAATATATAAAGGGTACCTCCCAACCGGTTCAACAACAACACTCGGTTGCGCAAAAACCTGTCCCTCAGGAAGGAGGCGATCCAGGTCATCCCAACCATGGGGATGCTTCAACAAGAACCTCTCAGATTTATAAGTTTAAGACGGTTAATGTCACAGCTCTTACAAATACCTATGACACTCCTCCAGGAGAAAATCCTAACGGTAAGGTTGTCAACTAGCCTTGTAACTGTACTCATCCTCCATCTTCTAATCCTCTTCAGATTGAGAAGATAATTTTTGATGCAGTGTTGCACTTGCCCAAGAGCATAATTCAAAAAGTGGTATTTAATCCAAATGCTCGTGCTGCCCAAAACTACAACATCGTTGAAGATTTGGTGCAAGCGCCTTGCACTATGTCATCCCTCAAAGTTCTACAACACTGTCCAAATAAACGTAGAACCCTATTTTTAGCCATTGGAGAAATGGATCCTGAGGAGTCAATCCTGATTACATTTAATCTGGATTATTTTAAGGAGAGAATCTCCCATCACTTAGCATTCCAAATTCAAGTTTTTATTAGTGAAAACACCATCCATCATACTTTTCTGGATGAGGAAGCCTCCAATTTTTTCATGTATTTTCCTTGTTGGAGAGCCCTTGGTTCTCCGACCCTTACTTCATCCCTAACCACCCTAAAAGCGTTTGATGGAAATGGTTTCCAACCTCACGATCTCTTGAAATCTTTCGCTGTGACTTTGAAGGGTAAGACTGTTCCAGTTGATATAGAAGTAGTTGATGCATCCCTATATTATAATTTGTTACTTGGTCGTAGTTGGTTTTATTCAATGATTGTCATCTCATATTCGGTGTTTCGTATCTTACGATTTCCCCATCAAGGAAATATTGTCAATATTGACCAAATTGAGTATACAACTCTAGATATCAACAATGTGACAACAAATAATGTCCCTTTTCTAGGACAAAATAATTTTGAGAGTGTAGGTGTAGGCCTTCTCAAGGATTCCTCACTCATGGGGGGTTTTCCTTTGCCTTCTCCTCCCACTACACAGGTTTCTACCTTAAAAATGATTTCGACTCGGGCATGAAAATCCTTCGATTCCTCTCTTTCATTGGTAGTACCTAGTCTCGATGAGCGTAGTTCATTGTCTCTGTCAAGCTCATTAAAAAATGAATTAAACCCCCCTTCGTTACAATCAATTCTCACTCTAGATCAAGCACTTGAAACTTCTTTTCCTCCACCTAGTGAAACTGTTTCCCTTAGTAACCAAAAACCTAAATGAGGAAATAAGAAGAGTCGCCGAAGGAAACAACGCTTGGGGGGGGAGATCTATCGCCTTTGGACATCATGCTAAATAAAAACCTCCCAATTTTTACAAATTCATTGGTGAAAAACTACCTCATCGAGTCAATTTTTCCAAGTTAGTTGTCATGGCTCATCATGTTCAAGGGAATTTTCACTTCAAACCATCCATATGCAGTATTACTGATTTCCATTTCCTATGTCAGTCCATACTCATTCGATTCACCATCTTACATCACTTTAGTATGTTAGTTTCATGTCGATGATGGGGGATACATCAAGGTCTGCCTTCGACGAGTCTTCCCCTGTCGACTTCAACACATCATCTAGGAATTAGACATAGAAACTAGTTCGTACCTTGGGAACTGCATGCCTTAATGGTAGGCGTCCTCGCTTCCAACAGTGGGTTTACATCATTGAACTCTGATCGAATGATTCCATGAATGTTTGACCTCAGCTCATTTATTCACATTCGCTGGAATGTACTAGGTTACCTTGGGAGTAATTGACATCATTGATGATTTCCCTCGCACTTGTTAACATTTTACCTCAATGATCGATAATCAAGTAGTTTCTACCATGTTTGACATCAAAACATCTATTCACATGGGTATATTCATACAACATCGAGATTGGGATGAAGACCCTTGGTTGAGCTTTCATTATGTTAAACTGCTTTCCCCAGGCCACGGTGAAGGAGATCATTTGAGCATGATGATGTATAGAGGCATCACATAGATCCACATTGTATTAGTGCATTGGCTATGTTTATCATCATATATCCTTTGTGTATTTTCGTGGCTACGATAGTTCATGTCATGGAGGTATGGATCACATTGTATCTTTGGAGCCATATCCTTAGTCAATATTTTCATGGATCCGCAATGTATTAGTCAGCGACCGTGCTTTGAGTCATATCATCTTCCGAGCATACGTATGCTAGCCTCATAAATGGAACATATATTAATATTTTTGATAGTTTTTCATCTTCTTCTAGGTTCTTCAACTTCACACCCTTGCATTAAATTTTTTTAAAGTGTTTCAACCATCATTACTCTCTTCACGACAACACACTTTAGGGCATTTTTGTTACACATGAGAATTTGCACACCTAGGTACATTGTCCCTAAGTGTTGTAAGTTTCATATAAATGTCTCATACACCTTGACATCATGGAATAACCTATGTCAAAATCCCTAGTCAATGCGTAGGAGGGATATACTACATGAAGGCCTAAATACCAAGTGAACATGAATTATTATTAATATTCATGAAAAGAAATTAATTAGTGTGAGAGGAGAATCCACCTGGGTTTCCTATTTTTTAAGTGTGAGAATCCACCTCACATTTGGTTTCCTATTTTTTAGGGAAGGTGGAGGATCTCATGGATGGTTGAAATATTTCCTCCTTAAAATCCTTGAGAGATATTTCCTCCCTAAAATCATTAAGAGATATTTTCTCCCTAAATATCTTTCAGATCCATTTTTAGTGGATCTGATGAGTGATCCTCTCCATGGTGGTTAAGCCTCCAAATCCTATATAATGAGGGCTTTCCACAAAGACGAGGAGAGGAATATTGGAGGTATCGAGCCTATGGTCTTGGGATAAATCTTTAGGATATCAAACCTATGAGTTTGGGATCTTTGTGCAAGGGCTGGACGAGGTGGACTTGAAGAGGCTGCTGCGAATTCATCTACAGTTTGTAAGTATCTCTTTTGAGTTCTCATTAATATATTCTTGGCCTATTCCCTTGTAATATGTGTATCTTCACATATGTTGTCTATTATATATGGATTTGATTAGAATAATATTATAGAATAGAGTAGGAGTTCTTTGTCTTCTTGTTGTCCATTGCATTGCAGGTGTCGAATGGTGCCAAGGAGCTTGAGGATCAAGCTCAAATTGGAGCAATGAGGAAAAACAATGGAATAAGGTGCATCACACTTTCTTCCTTCTCCTTCTCTTTCCGATTAGGTAATTATATTCAAAGGGATATTAGTGTCCAATGTTAGAATCCTTCTGTCTTGGTATAGGGGTCTAGAATCCAAGATGAGATTCACTTGTCTGCAGGAGAATTTTCCTTTAACACAAGGGATGATTTTAATTTTACTCTGGCTTACTGAAGTTTTCAATTCTAGGATTATGTTTATCTCATCCATGCTGACTTTGATATTTTTTTTGCATACAATATGTCCTAGAAAAATACTGATTGGGTGGAAAAGATGCATTTCTTGATATTCAAAGAGATACGAATCTGCCGACATCTTTCTAGAATCATCCTTAGCCATTGAAAATGGTATTTAGTAACTTGTATATTGTCCAATCATCGAAATAGATAGTCATTGTTTTATAAATATATTCTTGAAAGGATTTGACCAATATCCTTGAGAATACTATAGGGGCATTATGCAATCCAAAGGGAATTACCCTATTTACAAATGAACCAATCTTAGATAAAAAAAAGTCATTTTTTCTAATCTTCTTTTGAAATTGGGAGTTGATTATACCCTGAGAAGTCATCCATAAAGGAATATCATTCATGTTGTATGACTTCGTTGATGATTTCTTCCAAAACTGATGTTGGGAAAGGATCGATTACTATTAAATTTTTCTATCCTCTAAAGTCGACACATATTCTCAATTTCTTTGGGTCATGATTTTTAGGTTTCACAACCATTGGACTTGCCTATTTAGATTTGTCTATGGGGTAAATGATACCCATAGCCAACATTTCCTCGATTTATCTTTGTACAATGGGTTTATATTTGTGGGATAATTTGTATGGTCACTTTTTGATAGGATTAGACCCTAGGTTGAGGTCAATTTACATATCCCCCATCTCTTATACAAGTCCTTTCAGATACTTACAGTCTCGAGAAAAACCATCTTGATATTGAAAGAGTAGGTTGAATATTCGTGTTGTCTTCTTGTCCGACCAATGGTTTCCTATTCTTTATCTTTTTGGTTGACCATCAGTCAAAATGTCAAATTCTTTGGTCCTTATATCTACGTCCATCCATTCCATAGGTTTAGATTCATCAATATGTTGTCCACCTTCAATAAAATCATTATATCTTGGTTGTAAATGATTTTTTTCTAAATCCTCCTTATCTTTCTTGGATATTGTAAAGATCATATTCACATAGTTATTTACTCTTGGGTGGATTTTACTTCATTTGAAGCTCTACCTTGGAAAAATTATGTTTTCCATGTCCACCCGACGAGTGCTTATATTGTTTTGATCATGATTTGACACAAAGTTGGAAGTTGACATCGACCTTATGTCAAATTTTATCTCTCCTCTTTTTTGAACTTTGTCAGGGTTTTCTTTCTCTAGAAATTTATTTATATCCAATGCTACCTCTCTTAAATGTGCCTCTCCCATAATGAATTGAAAATATCTTATGAAATTTTCCTTTATTTCAATCCAATTAAATGTATGGTCACATGACTCTTTGATTTTATACCATTTGTGTGGTATATCATCCAAAGTGTTTGGGAACATGTGCTGTCAAACTCTTTCATGATTGTATCCAACTCTTATCCATTCATTTTCATAGTGATGAATATGAGTTATTGGGTTGGACCAAGGTTCAAAGTTCGAGATGTCTAATTTTATCGATATATTTTTCCATCCAAATCATTCGACAAAGTATAATGTAATGGTGCTCCATTTCTGTAAATAGGAAGAGTAGGTCTCCCACCACTGAGTAGATTTACTAGTGAAGGACTCTACCAAGCTCTACACCCTTCCCTATTCTCCGAATATTTTTGAGACTTCATCCACCTTGATCGACGAAGAGTTTCTTTCGTTCAATTGTAGGGAATATCCTATTTTTGAGCTAGTTGGGATATTAAGTGTTGGTGTCTATTTTATCTTTTTTTTTTTTAAATGATTGGGATTGATTGAACTGAGAAGTATGTTTTTGATATCTTTATGGGTATTGATGATGATTATGATGATGATTAACATCCACTAAGATCAAATTGATCTATTAGACCTTAAGATGGTAAGTGATTACTTGTGATTCTTTAGAATGTTGTTTATATGCTCGAAAAGTATTAAAGAAGTTTTCCAAGATCACCATAGTTTTGTTGAGTTAAGAGGTTAGGAAGGTTGGTAGTGTGACAAATATTTTGAAAATGAGATCTAATCTGGGTATAGGTTCGACAATCTAAGAGAAAGATTTTTTCATCTTCAGCCTTCTTAGTGTCACAAAGGTGACACACTCTTTCATCCCATGGCGTTTTAAGAATTGAACAACGCCCAGTTTCATTATTGATCTCGTGAGAATTTGTTCTTATATTAGCAATGATTATTTTTTTTCTTTACAGTCATAAAAAAAAATAGATAATTTTTTTCTTCTAGATTAGGGTTGATTGCATCCCTATAATACCTTAACTTTCTTTTTTCCTCTAACTCTTTATCACACCACATTTTCTCCTTAAATTTTGATTTGATTATATTTTTAATAGTATATTTATTCTTCAAAATGTTGTCTTCCATGATTCCCCAACAGTTTAGCCAAGACTAGGCATCTTTATTCCATCCTCGCTTGAGCCTATGGTGGTTACGACTCAATTTTGAAGAATTTTAGGAAGCCTATTGTATTCCATGTTGTTTAACTTGTTCTTATACATTAAGTATCTATTCATATCCATTCTCTCAATGCGGGAGAATCTTGTTTCTAAGAGGAGAATGGGATAGGGTGTATTTCCTTTAATTTTGAGATTATAGGTTTTAAAATTCTTTTGTATTTTCTCTATCTTTCTCCAAGATTCACGAGAGATACTATAGCCCTAGAATTCACATCCATAAAGAATAACAGGTGTGACAAGAGTCTCAAAGAGAAGTTTCTTCTTATCCCAAATCCAAAGATCAACTGAATTACAATTGTTTTCAAGCCCATAATAAGCTTTCCATCCCCCAATAATCCTTTTCTCAATGATATAATTCCAGTTGAGCTTGTGGTTAATATCAATTCCAAGATATTTGTATGAATTCACTTCCTCCGGGTTGTTGTTGTCATATAAAAAGGTATCATAAGTGATTTTACTGGATTTAATAATGATGACCTTAGTCTTATCAGTATTAACAGTCATACCCATATTGGAGCAAAAATACTTGAGGATTATTAGTTTTCAAGATCATGGGGAATATTTTCCATAAGAAAAATATCATCAGAATAAAGAAGAATATTGATGACTATACCTGTGAGGTTAGGGCCCACAGAACTTTCTTTTTCCAAAAAACCTTCTAACTTGTCAATGTATATGCCAAAAAGGGTAGGGGACAAGGGACAACCTTGTTTGACTCCAATATTGCAGTTAATCTCTTTTGACCAACCGTCCATGTTTTTAAACTTAGCAATATCATTCTCATACATCCTTATTGCAGCAGCCCTCAACTAGAGAGGCACTTTAATCTCTTCCAACCTATTCCAAAGGATTTTCCTAGGAACCATGTGAAAATCTTTTCTAAAGTCAACAAAAATAAATAAATATTGGTTTTAGTATTTCATCTATCAACTAACTTTCTTTCTCATAGGACTCATAATTCTCTATCAACTAGTATTGGAGTTCCGTGTCTGAGTTTTTCCCCATGCACACCAGGGAAGTGACTAAAATTTCACCTTTTGCATTCGATTTGACATTGTATTTATCATCATTTGTTATATGATATAGCCAAAGAGCCTCCTAGTATTCAACTCATGCTTCTACCCATGATTTGACTTCTTTGAGGTAAATGGGTATGATGATTTTCTTACCTCTTCCTTTAAACTTGATTCTATCTCTTTTCAGAGAGACAATTGTTTTCATATTTCAACCACATGGTCTACCTACTAATGTGGGATAAGAATGAATTCCTACAACTAATTTTATCTCCTCAAAATCGACCATGGTTAGAATCCCCATTATATGTGTTTTGAAATTTTCAAGTGTTATGATTGGCATGATGAATATTTCATTTACCAATTTTAGGAAATTCAACGTTGGAGCCAACCAGGGTATTCAAATACATTTCCATGTATCCTTGACTAGGATGTTGACTTGAGATCCAAATTCTATGATGAATTGCTTAATCATGTTTCTGTCAATATTAAGTTTAACTTGAGGATCATAATCCTTAATGCATTTATCCCGTGACAACTGTCAAAGATTCGTATACAGTGGTTGATATTATTTATACTCCATCAGAATATTAACCAAGTTGATCAACCAGTTGGATGATAAATTTTCTTTCAATGGTTGGAGGAAGTCATCTAAGGAAGTGTCTGAAGTGTTTTTCTACCTTCCCCTATTTTCACTTGTTTTTTCTTGCTCGATATTTTTTAAAAAATTCAGCGCTTCCCACATGAGATTTTGATCTTTCTCTAGGTGAGAGTAGGTATTTCAATATATAGATTATCGAACTGATGATTCTTGGTAATTTTCTTGACTTTCACATGATCTGGTCACCACATGAATATTATTTGAGTAAAGGAACTCTTTTTTAGGAACAATATGTAGGATCTTAACATTCCTTTTATTCATTACTTTCTCCAATACTGTCAGACAATATTTGAGTGATCACCTAGTAAACATTTGTTGCAGAATTTTAAGTCATTTGTGTCCTTAATGGGACAATTGGGGCTTATATGATTGTATTTATGGAAATTAAACAATATTCCCGGCCCCATCCATGTCCTCAACATCCTCGAATGTGTCCTCATCTATAACCTCCTTCTCCTTTGCAACCACCTCGACCATAGCTTCGATATACATTTCTTTCTCTTGTCGATGTTTTGATCAATGCCCTATGTATGATAGAGTGTGTAAATATTCATCTTGTTTCTCCCATTTAGCCAAAATTATTATATTGAATGATTTTTTTCTTCACAAATATGACACCATTTTGGTCTTACATTTTTTAGATTGTGTGGGAATCTCTAGTTGCATGATTCATCATGGCTTGGAAAATGTCACAAAAAGTTTTTGTTTGAATATTTCAGAAGTTAGGGTCTAATGGATCGTTGAATTTAAAATATCCCTTTTTGTGCCCTTCACTGGAGAAAATGGTGCACCAAAGTTCATTCCTTGTAGTGACCATCATTTTTAGAGATTGTTGCAAAATTTTGGGATTTTTTTCTATCCATTTTTCCATTGCTAATGAATTCAATGGTCCTTCATCATATTTTTCTATGCATTATGCCTTTTTCAAGGTGTATTCACACATTTTAATGTCATACATCCTTAGTGGAGCTATTATTTGTTTTGGAAATCCTGCTACATACCATTGTAATAGGAGTTTGTATTATATAAGATAGGAATTTGACTAAGTAATTCTCTAAATATCTTATCATATTCTTATATTATTCCTCCCACACTCTATTTTATTTCTTTGAGTTTCTTCCGAGCCAGATGGCTAATGTCTTGAGTCTTGAAAAATGTAAGGAAGTTTTACTTGATGTTTGCTTTTGACCTTTTTTGGTTTTCTGTATAATTAATGAAACAAGAGAGAATTCTCGCTCGTAATGTGACACCAAATTGTGTCATTTTCTTGTCTTCATCTATAATGTCAGAAGTATCCCATAATTTATTACAAACAAACCAATGTTGTTTGGGGTCCTCGTCTCTTTCATAGATGGATCTATGATTTAAACCCATTGTGGTTTTATTACGAGGTTTAGAAACTGATACTATGGAGAGAGTTTTAGGTTTTTTTATTTATTATAGGATTCAATTGAGAATTAGATACAACTTTGTTATGAGGGTTTGATAAATAAGTATTCGAATCGATTAGAAAAATATACTACTTTTCTTCAGTCATATTATGCTCCAATAATAATTGAATTTCTTCTTTTGTTGGGATTATGTTGTCTGTTTGACAACCCTTATCTATATACTCAACGAATCATTTTCCATAGGGTTGTGTTGATTTTTCCTCCCTATTTGTTGACTTGGATTATTTTTCAATGAGTAAATTCAGCAAGGGGGTGTATCCATGAGATATTTAATGAGGAGGAGTATGTCCTCTATTTGAATCTAATTTATTTCTTGCACTTCAATTCGTAGTCGATTTGGAATATGGCCATATCCATATTTTCGATACAACACCTTCGAATTTCGAGGGTCAATATGAAGCCCCTAGTGGAGGAAGTATTGAATGCACATGATGAAATTTGTTATAGGAGATTGACATATTGCAATCCCTGAACCATATATCTCGATACTTTTGACTATGTTTATTTGTTGATGGGCTCCTTTGGCTACCTCTTTGAACTACAAACTTGTACTTATCCTAGGAACCATTGGAGCTTCTTCTATTTCCAAGTGTAGTCAGCTCATGCTTTACTCAAACTTCTCATGTGCTCCAATGATCTTCCACTCCTCGGGGTACTTTCAATTCAAACTTCAGGGATCACTTACATTTCATATCTCTTCTCTTATCTTTGTCCTTTTTCCTAGATCCAATTTTTGGATGCCAGGTTTATGTTTATAGATCTACATTCATCATGTAGTCTTCCCTCTTGATTTTGGTACATCTCCTCTTTCACTTCTCTTCTTCGTTGATTTCGACATTATTTACTTTGGTGTGTTTGACTCGACTTATGGAATTTCATACATCATCTATCCCGCCATCATCGACCCAACTTACATAAAGGTGGTGATGTTATCCATGCTTTTTATTCTCATTTATTCAGGAAATAATCTGAGGCTTCACATGTGTCCTTACAAATAGCTTCTAAGAATTCTTCACAATCATCCTACTTTTTCTCCGAGTTATAAATTGGTGTAGGTGTACTTAAGTGAGGTCAATACTTGAAAATGTCACTGAATCCTTTATCTAGAAAAAATCCGTGAAACATGGATGGAATGACACAAAGGAAACCATCATGTAGGTGAGTGTAAAATTTATTTTTAATAGTTTTGACTAATGATCTATCCTCAATGTTTTTTTTTTATGTAGACTTGGAAAATTCTTTTGAACCCCTCGTTTATATTTATTAATCGTTTATATTTATTAAACTTTTGTTGGTTATCTTTAACATTAAATGTTCATTGGGAGTTAGTTTGTGCATTAGAGGGTTGGTTAAGATATTCAAATAGTTCCTTCAGGATGGCTTCTAGGAACCATTCATGTGTCTTTGTGAAGAACTGTGCTTGAGCTTCTGCCAATGTTAGTCGGTTTCCTCTTGCATAATTTTTTATGTAGTTTTTAATCTTTCTCTCCCACCACTCAAGTATGTCTTTCAGTATTAAACATCATTGTCTCTTTACTTTACATACCCAATATCAGAACTACTAGCAATGGAACCAATGTCGTAATCTATGGGAAAGTACGATAATGATAATGTTACCAGTAGTTCATCACATAGATCCAAGACCTAGTGTAATGTAAACATGTTTGATAGGCTGAATGATCATATTCTAGATTCATTGATGTTCAAGCTAACGTATCTGGATTCGGGACTCAGCATAACATAGACACATTCAACAGCTCGAATGTCCAAATATCTAAATATATGGAGTATTTTATATGTATAGATGTGCTCAGAATTAAAGGTTTAAGGGTATAAAGAACACTGCATAATAGCCTAAATGCCAAGATCTTGGATGTGATTCACTTCATGATTATATCTGGATCTGAGTGTCAAGATGAAGATCTAACGATATCCAAATACGGGAGATGAGGTGCAGATCATATATTATACTAACTCGTACGCCCGCATACTTGGATAATTGAGATATCTGCATGTTGTTTTTCTCCAAGCCAGGCCATCTGCAATGTCAGATAGCTTGTTCCATGTGTCATTCCACCTGACTTCTCACGAGTACGAGATCACGTGGCAGTCAAATTTGTTTTTTTACAAATACGGGTGGTGCTAAAATTAGACTAAGTGTTCGATTGGAATATTTTATTCTAAGTGCACATGAAATACATTGAATTCATTTAACATTATAATTTGTAAACATACCATCTAACTCAGCCAATGTGGTATAATTAGCCTGATTGAACTGTTGATCAATTATTTTTGTGATTTGTTACTCTCTTGTGACCTGTTTATAACATAATTGGACTCAATGGTAATTGAATTGATCAATTGTTTAATAAATCGTTGAAATAAATAGGATTTATGTTCATAGATAATTGGTTGATTTATTTCTAAATAAATTCATCCCAAATAGTAATTTTGTTATATATTTTTGTTTTCTCATATTTTAGGTTGGATTAGATAGTCATGAAAACTAGGAGCATCAATCAAGGAAGTTGTTCACATTCAAAGTCAAATAAAAGCATAGACATATTCAGCATTTTTGATCAAATGCAATAGAAAATCCTTTAATATAAATGGAGAAAAATTTCAAAAATATTATGAATGAGAACATATTAAAATATTTTCCCCATATTTTATTTGACATAATTATTGGAACTATTGTCACGGTGAAAGCTTCAATGAAGTTGATTGGGTATTGGATATGTAATAGAATAGTATAAACGATCAACACTTTCTCTTGAGAAGGGGAGGAGGGGCAACGAGACAAAGGCTCAAGCTATTATGAAGTTGAACATTGAGTTCGTCATCACAAAGAGAGGTTGATCATTGAATGGAGAAGCTTACTTTATCATAGTGGATCGAAAATGAATATTGCCATGCTATCATGGTATGAAGGGATGATAGTACAATTTTTGTAGTGTTCAATTTAAAAAAAAACAGTTAGAATTTTTAGTGAAAAAGAYAGACTTATCTATTTTGAAGGAAGAGTTTCTTTCTATTTAGATTGAGTATTTGTAATTGATTATTTGTATAGTATTATTGAAATTTAATAATGGACATAAATGTTGGTGATATTTTGAAGGAAGAGTTTCTTTCTATTTAGATTGAGTATTTGTAATTGATTATTTGTATAGTATTATTGAAATTTAATAATGGACATAAATGTTGGTGATTAATGAAGCAATTTGCATTGTAGTAAATAGACTATTCTTTTTCTTTGTGGGTTGTTTTATGTTATTGGATTTCTAGTAATTTAAACTATTTTCATGTCTAGAATAGAGTTGTAATATCTTATCTTTTTTTCATTGATTACATTAAACACTGAGATGTTAATAAAAATTTCTATAAGTTATGTTTAACATTTGTACTTAATAATTACATTAATGATGAGTTACTTCTAGTTTAAAGTAATTCATCTTTCAATTCGATACCTAAAGAATATTTGTAAGGTACCAGATGTATTATATTATCAAGAAACAAAAATATTGTATCAAATACTAGTGGAAGAACAAAATAATGGGAATAATAACACCTGCAATAATATCTTTATTGAATGAAAGAAATGATCACTTGTCTCTTTGAGGGGGAAATTTCTAGTAGAGCATAACTCTGTTATAATAATTCTCAAGATAAAACATTACTTAGAAATAATGGAGATTAGTTGGGTACTCCTCTAAACTAAATAATGGTTAAAACCGCCTAAACATAATATCATCATATATATTATACTCCTAATTAATTTAATAAGTGTCTGGCGTTGCCTTTGATGGTCTCCTCGCTTGAGAGCAGTCGATTTCATTCCATATCATTTCCATTTTCTAAGTTGGTATCAAATATATAGCTCATTTCCATTTTCCAAGTTGGTATCAAATATCTGTTGGAAATGGTGACAACAAATTTCCCATGATTAGGATTTCAGATCCAAAAAATCAGCGTTGGTTGTAACTATTCATCCCAAGTTAGAATTTGTTGTGAGCGCATTCTATAATCAGTTTTCCATGTAATTGTATATAAATTATGTAAGCTCGTAGAGGAAAAAATGGAGTGGTGAAAGGTGTGAGTGAGCTGCTATAATCTCCATGATCTAAATAAAAGAAAACTGATACCTTTGCTTGGTGGACATAGCCCAATCCTTGGGTGAACCACGTTAAATCTCTGTGTCTTTTATTTCTGCGTGACTGTGTTTTTGTCTTATGTCAATTTGTGTTTCCGCATTTTAAATTCAACAAGTGGTATCAGAGCATCGAGCATGGACAAGACACTGATGCACACGGACCGAGCAGGGTGAAGGAGCTCTGATTTTACATTAGCGTGCTAAGGTGCATGTGTTGAAGGGGTAAGATTTCTTTTGTTTGTGGGAGAAATAACTTTTTTGCATCAACGCTTGGGTTCCTTCTGGAGTGGAGCACTCCTCTGGTACTACCCTTCACACACTTTCAGCTTTCAAGACCAGTGCTCCACTAAGTGTTGGATGGGAGCTCTCATCTCCTTAAACGACTAGTGGATGGGAGCATTGACCTCCCTTTTTCAATATATTCGTATGGTATGAAGAATTGTTTTATTCGTATAGTATGAAGGATGCTTTATAAAAGGG
>SNQJ01S0089326.1:11713-34195 GCA_010110895.2 Picea sitchensis
TTAGCATGTTCACAGACGACATAAAATCTACATAAACGTATAAGGTTATAAAATATTAAAGGAGACAAAAGAAAAAAAATATTTAACTAACCTTCAAAGTCTAAAATCCTCTTGCACGCCTTGAACAATGATCACAAAACTAATCTTTGTAGATCAAATATCAGTTCAATATCTTAATCAACAAACAAACCTTCACATAAAAACGAATATTAGCAGAGCTATAATAGATAAAATATGTCGCAACTATAACAAATTAGTCGAAATTCGGTTCGAATTAACTAATTTATAGATTCCTCATCGTCGGAATTTAGACGACTATAACCCTAAATTAAGGTTGACCATTTTGAAGTCAATGACCATTATGTTTACCTACAAATGGATATATTAAAGTGTCGGAACTAGGCGTCATACTTCTGATGACCTTAGAACATGTCATAAATCCGACGTTATCAAGACTAATTTAAAAAAAAAAATAGTAAACTTTCATTTTTTAAAATTTGTTTCGACAAAAAAATTGATTTTATCACAATATTCATAATAGTTCATTGATTTTTTAGCCTATATGTAATAGTGAGTTGGAAAATGGAAGGCCAGAGGAAACTAGAACCAAAATCCAAACTAAAATGTACCAAAAAAATCAACTAAAAAATGAAACGAAGGAACTGTTATCCCCATTTTGTGGGATAACTAAGGAGATGATGTCTCGAGGCCCTCAAGTTGTAGATATGGAGTGCCAAGAGACCATATGACTAGCATTGTCCACTTGCACATACGAAATCCTGCTCTATCACCACATTTTGATCCATTATCAGCACATCCACCACATGAGCTAGCTTCTAAAAGGCAGATGGGTATTTCTCCATGTGGTACAAGTCATGTATTGTGGAAGGTAATCACCCTAATATTTGAGGCATTTAAACATGTTGTATTTAAGTTTCTTTTGATTATAGAACGTCTACTTGGAAATTATGTTTTTGACCATGTTTCACCTTGGTTAGTGTCATAGATTTCCTAGTAAGTGGCCAACCTTTGGGGAAGCTTTGCAATTGGGGATCCCTTGAGGGATTATTGTACCATTCATGACCATACTTACCACATTTTTCTCACTACACTCCCATCATATTGTGTTCTTCTAGGCCCTTTGACTTTAGTGACCCAAGAAGGGCATGTAACGCATTTCATGGGAAGAAGGGGTTGAAGACCCAAAGGGATTCTTGTGGGCTAAAAACATAAAATCCTAAATATAGACCTTACATATGCTTCGCCTAGGGATCCCTGAGAAAGGAATGAAATGATTCTCTATAATAAATGGGGGAACTACCAAAATAAATGATAGTGAATTCTTAAGGGGTTAGTTGGAGGATGGGAGGTCTCATCACGAGCCAGCCTATTATGATCATGGTATTTAACGGTATGACATTACCATCATTTGGTCACCAAGACAGGGTAGTGGTTCTCAGTTACACAACTGAGATAAAGGGGGTCTCCTCACGAGCCAACCTTCTCATTTATGTGATGTATTTGTGAATGACACTATCGTTATCTACACACCAAGCTAGGATAGTGCCCTTCAACCTATTCCTTAAAACATGAAAGAAATATAAAGATAAATGAAGAGATAAGAAGAAAGAACGATAAGAATATGGGCTTGGAAAAAGTGCATCACAAATGCAGGTTCCACACACCCTCTACAAAGGAACCCATAAATGAGATAATACGAGACCTTGTATGTCATGAAACCCATTGACCTATGAAGTCTAAATCCCTTTCCACCTGATAATACATTATATAAGATTGAAAGGAAATCCTTGGGAGCATCCCCTACTTGAGGTTTTGGTATACCCAATAGGACTTCTTTGACACCCCTCTCATACTCAAACTTGGTCAATTGTATAGGATATTTGAGCATTTGTTTGATTTGATGAGGTAGTTTTGATGCATATGTTTAAGTACATTTCTTATTAGATGTGGTTTACACTTGTCATGATATCTTTGACTTGAGATATTTGGAGGGTGTACCCTTTTTTTTTGCAGGACCTTGCTTGGTGGCCAGTTTTGGGAGAATGATCCTAGCTTGGGCTTCCATGGGGAAAAAATCCCATGGGTTGGATGTTGTAGGCCCACAAACTGAATCATAGAGACATGCCTTTGGATGCTTACATGGCATTATGGAGGATCTTTCCTACCCACTATTACCCAAACAAATTTCCTAGGAGAGGAAAAACATCACTTTTTGAGGGTTGACGTCATGCTTGAGGGGGTTTCGTGGTGATGGAGTTATTGCACATTGACACTTGGCATTGTTTTGATCGGATGAGACATGGATTGAACCTAGTACATGATGAGGAGTCTCAAGGACCCCCAAAAAACTCCATTTTATTCTCCAATGACTTGCTCAAAGTGGCAAAACGTCCCCTAAAGGGGTGATGTCATATTATTTTTAGCGTTTCTATTGTGTTAAAGTTAAAATTAAATATTATTTTTTGGTTCAAGGGGTAAGATAAGGGTCGTTGAACCCCCCGGGGGCAACTCAATTGGCAAGTGTCGTGAATATGAAGTGATATGAAGTTCCATGAGGTTTCGAGTTCAAATCTCGTCGACTTATCCTTTGTTCTGCGTAAGGGGCATCGTGGGCACACCTGGAGGTTATAGTGGTAGAATTTGGATATCACGACTATGTGTAATGTGAGCACGTGCCCAACTAGTTGTTGATTTCGCCAGACATTATAAAAAAAGGAAAAAAAAGAAAAAAAAGATAAGGGTCGTTGACCCCTTATCTTATGTTTTACCCTTGCTAAGTGGAAAAACTATGTTTTAATACTTTTGTATAAATAGAGATCATGTGAAACTAATTTCATAACATAGCTCTCCCTAGTGGAGAAGGATACTTATCTGAATTTTTTTCTACTCTTGGAGCATTTCATGTCTCTCTTGCAATTGTTCTCTTGCTATTACTGGATAAAAGTGGTGCGCTACACTTGGAGGATTTTTCTCATGCTTTTTGATGGAATTTTATTGGTCATTTAGGGTTTGATCTTGCTTCTATTTGGAATTAGTAAGGAAATTTTGCACTTGTTGTCTAAAATTCTTGTTTCTTCCATAATTATTAATGAAAGGAGTTTGAATTGGTACCCTATACAATTTGTTATGGAATGTTGGCTTGAATGGATGCAACAACATCGTTTATCCTGAAATGGACTCAACTGCGACTCAACTCGACTCGACTCGAGCTAAGTCAATTCAAGCTAACTCGACAAGACAAAAAAAAATCAACCCAACTAGGCTATGGCACAAGAAGATGGGACACATTAGAGAAAAAGGACTTCGAGCTATGCACAACAAAGGTATGGCCAAAGGGTTTTCTGAATGTAGTTTAGAAGTCGAATTTTGTGAACATTGCATATATGGAAAACAAAGTCGGGTGAGGTTCCCATTTGGAGCGACAAGGGAAAATGGGATTCTAGAACTAGTTCATAGTGATGTGTTTGGTTTGGTTACAGTGCCTTCACTTGGTGGATCCTTGTATTATGTCTCCTTCATAGATTATTTTATTATTTTTCTAGGAAGACATGGATATATTTCCTGAGGAAGAAATCATAGGTTTTCGAGATATTTAAGGAGTTTAAAGCTCTTGTGGAAAACCAGATAGAGAAAATGATTAAAGTGTTGAGGATTGACAATGGTGGTGAATTTCGTGGAAAAGAATTTGAATTTTTATGTAAGCAGTGTGGCATATCACACCAAAATACCACACCATATACTCCACAACAAAATGGAGTTGTCGAGAGAATGAACATAACTTTTTTGGATAAGGAAAGGAGTATGCTCAGTGGTGTTGGGATTACACAAGAATTCTAGGCGAAGGCAGTTAACACTGCAAGATATCTAGTGAATATTTCTCCTTCTCAACACTAGTCGACACGACTCCGCATGAGGTATGGTCAGGTAAGAACCCTTTGGTTACACATATCAAAGTATTTGGTTGTGATGCATTTGTGCATGTTCCAAAATAAAAGAGGAGCAAGTTGGACAAGAAGGCAATCAAATGTATTTTCATTGGATATAAAGAAGGAATGAAAGGGTATAAGGTTTAGGATCCTGCATCAAGGAAAAAAATGTATAGTTGAGATGTGGTACTCAGAGAATTTAGAGGTAAGTCCGAGCCTAAAGAATTTTTTCAGATCGAGAATAATCCTAAGACGGTGTGGTTTGAGGTGAGGAACAAAGAAAATGATTCAGATGATTCGACTAAATCTAAGGAAGAGGTGGAATAACAGACTTTGGTGGTAAGGAGGTCAAAAAGAATAAGAAAACTAGTTGAAAGGTATATTCGGACCGACTTTCGTTCCACATTCGTGTTAACTTCCATCGATGATGATCCCAAGTCGTTTGGTGAGGCAGTCGACTCGACAAAGGGTAAACTATGGAAGGATGCCATGGTCAAAGAGATGGAATCCTTGCACAAGAATGAGACATGGGATTTAGTCAAGTTACCTATTGGAACAAATCTCGTCGGTAGAAAATGGGTATTCAAGAAGAATATGAATGTTGTAGGACAAGTCGAGAAATTCAAAGCTCGACTAGTAGTAAAGGTTATTCCTAAGTCGAGGGAGTCCACTTTGGTGAGATTTTTTCCCCTGATGCAAAATTAAATTCCATTAGAGTACTAATTTCTCTGGCTGCAACATTCAATCTAGAGATAGAACACATGAATGTGAAGATAGTGTTCCTACATGGGGACTTGGAAGATAAAATCTACATGAAATAGCCTGATGGATTTGTAGTGAAGGGAAATAAGGAGTTGGTGTGCAAACTGAAAAGATCCCTTTATGGTCTAAAGAAATCACCAAGAATGTGGTCCCAAAAGTTCAATGCATACATCCTTAGTTTGGGATTTGTGAGAAGCAAAGTTGATCACTGCATATATTCCAAGGAATAAGGTGCATGTTTCATATATGTAGCTTTGTATATCGATGACATGTTTCTTATTGGAAACAACATGAATACAATAAAGGAGGTGAAGAAGAGGCTATCCTCCAAGTTTGACATGAAGTATCTCGGTGCAACTAAATTCATTCTCGGAATGGAGATTAAGAGAGATTGAACCACTAGAAAGCTCTGGTTGAATAAGATGAAGTATATTGAACCAATTTTGAAATGGTTCAACATGCAGGATTGCAAACCAGTGAAGGTGCAAATTCTTGTGGGAGCGAGGCTAAATGTTGAACACTGTCCAAAGACACAGGAAGAAATACAGGGCATGGCACATGTTCCCTATGCAAGTGTTGTTGGTAGTCTAATGTATGTAATGGTTTGGACTCGACTAGACATTTCCCATGCAGTGGGAGTGTTGAGAAGGTACATGTCGACACCTAGAAAGGAGCATTGGACAACTGTCAAGAGAGTATCCAGGTATTTGTGTGGCACAAAGAACTATACTATATGATACCAAGGAATACATGGAGGTGACAGTGGTAAATTAAATGTACATGGCTTTGTTGACGCCGACTGGTCTAGAGATCTGGATCGATGAAGGTCGACCAACATATATTTCTTCAAGATGTTTAGTGGAGAAATAAGCTGGATGAGTAAGTGACATGCCATCATAGCCCTGTCAACAAAAAAAGTTGAATACATGGTGACCACTCATGGAAGAAAAGAAGCAGTATGGCTGCAAAGGCTATGTTCAGGAATTGAGTTTGAGAAGAGAGATATGAAGGTAACTTGCAACAGTCAAAGCACAATATTTTTGGTGAAGAACCATGTTTATCATTTGAAGACTAAGCACATTGATGTACAATACCATTTTGCAAGAGATATGATGGAAAGTAACAAGGTGCTACTGGAGAAAGTAGACACGTTGAAAAACATAGCAGATTTGTTGACCAAGACTATGCGTGTTGTGATGTTCTCTTGGTGTAGAGAGGTAATGGGAATTGCTACCCTGGGTCTGTGAACGAAAGTTCATGAATCTCATGTTTCAGCAAAGAAGACAACATGTGGAAAACATTTTGAGTTGTTATATTCTTTGCAATGAAATTCTAGTCAAGGTAGATCAATTGACGGTCAAAGGTTGAGGCAGATTGACAACATTCAAGGTCGAAGTGGATTGACAATAATCAAGGTTAAGGTGGATTGACGACAATTTGAAGGTCGAGGTGGTCGACAGCGTAAATTTGAAGTCGAAGATATCAACGACAATTCAACGAACAAGAGGTCAAAGTGTGGGCGTGAGACGACCAACTAGAGACCGAATGAAGGTTGACTGGTATTCGAATGGTAATCCAACTTGGAGTCGACTGTATCATAATCCCAAGATTTGAAGCATTTGTAGCCAATGATATGCATGGATCTGTAACTATTTTTTTGGGTGCCAATTCTTTAGGGTTTTTCCTGTTGTAAACCCTATAAAAAGGCGTGTTGCAAGGTTGTAAAGGCTAATGCATAATATGAAAATATGTATGAATCGTAGGTTGATGGTCATGTAGATGTAAGCCATATTGGCTACATGGTTGTTCTTGCACAAGAAAGAGGGTATGATGTTGATTGTGTCTTAGTTATGGACCAAGGTTAGACATGTAACCTTTTATTCAGATTGAATAAGACAACAAGAGAGAAGAACGCTCAAAGGAATGTTGGTTTTCTCGGTTTGGGTTTCCATGGTAAAATCTCTGTGTATTGTGTGATTGCTTTGTCATTTGCGTTCTTGACTAAATTCTTCTTCTCTTATGCTAGGATTGTGTGGAAGTGTCTCTCATTTCTTGACAGCTTCTTCTATAACTTGACATGAAAATAACATTAATTTAGATGTTCCTTCTTTAGTGTTGGTAACATTTGCTCTACCCCTATTCGGATTTTCTTTCTTCTTTCTGGATTCACTTTCGTAGTGACCAAAATTCTTGCAATAATATCAGTGGATCCATGATTTGTCAATCCATCTTGGCTCATTAAAATGTATGCCTCTCCCCCTTTGGTTCCAAGATTATTTATGTGGTTTTTCTGTCTGTTCACTCTATTTTGAACATTCTGAAGTTGACCTCTCTCATGTTTGAGAGAGACATCTTCCTCATCTTCCTCTATTTCTATTCCCTCAACCTATGCCTCTACTTATATTCCCTTGACCTCTTCCTCTACTTATGGAGGCTTGAGACTAAAATGCACTCCAAAGATTCAACACTTCGACTAACCTGCTTTCATGGGTTAACAAAGATCCTATGAGTTCTTCAACTATCAATTGTGACAGGTCTTTTGAATCTTCTATGGTGACCACGACCATATTAAATTTATTAGTAAGGATTCAAAGTACCTTCTCAACGACCTTTTCCTCTTGAATGTCTTCTCCATGGGTGCGCAATTGATTCACGATGCTCATGACATGGGTCATAAAATGATCCGCAAAATTTGAATCCTTCATTTGAAGAGTCTCAAAACTCTTCTCGAGTTTCTGCAACTTCGTATTCTTGACTTTATCAGTGCCCTGATAGGCTATTTCAAGAATATCACATGCTTGTTTGGCATGATCCGTTGTTGCGACTTTGGGGAAAATATATTCCTCTAACCCTTGTTGGATGAGCCATAGGGCTTTGCTATCGTTCTTCCGGAATTCTCTGAGGGCATTTCTCTGTGATTTTTTCATTACTTGTAGATTTGTCGAATCTGGTTCCTGAAATCCATTAACTACTACTCCCCAACAATCTTTAGATCAGAGGAAATTATTCATCTTAATAGACCTTACATCATAGTTCTTACTTGTTAAAATTGGACCTCGTGCGAGCATTGGACTGTTGCTAGACACCATGGCTTAGATCTTGATGAAGTCCTTCTCCTCTGTCGAAATGGGAAAAAACCCAAATGTTTTTTTTTCTTGGATGCTTCTCTGTCGAAATGGGAAAAAACCCAACATTTTTCTTAGCCTGGACACTCCCTGTCGACGCCAGGTCGCTCCCTGTTCACATTGTGCATGCATCTAGAAGCTAAAATTTTACAACGAAAGTGTCACGGTTTTGGATGCTCCTTGTATACGGGTTAGGGGGACGTCCACCCTCTCTTGGATGCTCTGTATGCACAAGCAGGGGGTGTCCACCCTAAAAAAGGTAAATTTTTGAAGAGTTGTTCTTCAAATCTCTACACCATAACAGTTTGGAAGTTGCTCCTCTTCCTGTTGTGGTTTAAAGAAGCTCGAAAGTGCTCTCCAACACCTTGTAAATGCTCTCCAATCTTCGAAGAGTCTTACTCAAGCTTTGATACCATGTTCAAGTTCAAGCAAAGGAAACCATTCACAAAACAAAGCGTACACACACAAAGCAACTATGAAGTTGTTCAACTCTTCTCTACATTCTTATAAAACTAAAATTGTAAAATACATGATATGGGATAATTCTCTAGAACACTCCATCCTTCACCTACCTAATAAATGCAAACTTACTTATCTTGTTTGTGCATTTATGATGCCTATCCTTTATCACATTTGGTCAAACAAGTAATGGAGGAATTACTCCATTTAACAAAGACTGTCTCATGGTTGGGTTTTTCGAAAACCCAACATGGACCACCTTTGTTCTAGTTAGTGTTGCTATAGTAGCAATTGCTTTCACTATTGGTGGTAGATCAACTAAATCTCGATATGGAATTGGAAGGTATGTTTTGTTGTGAAGCAATGGCCTTGGAATAGGTTCTTTGAGTGGATCAATAAAAATAGGAGCTATTGAATCTATAGATAGTTTTGAAAGTACTTCATGATGGACAAGTCCCGAGGATTCATTGTGTTTGATGCTTGCTCTCCTGTCTATGTTGATGGTTGCTAGTTACTTCCTTTCGTTCAGTGGTAGTTAGTAGCATAGTCGATATACCCTATTGTTACTTGTGTCTAGGGGAAAGCCTTACCCCGTGTGTGGTGGTGCATGGGGCTTAGTGTGCTATACCATACCTTTAGGCGCTGAGATTTTATGCTAAGTTATGCACTGTTTAACATAGGGAGGGTGCCCTCTCCTTTGCTTGGTTCCTTCTATCAAAAGTGAAAGGAAGTGACACGCTTTAATGTTTTTGTCAAACCACTCCATCCTCTTTGACAACTAAATCCATTGTAATCATGGTAAGTAACAACGTGGCAACTTTGTAATTTAAGGTTTTAATTTATTTTTAAAATTATGTTTGAGTGTACAATTAAGGTAGGCACGACAAGCATTTATATCCCATGAGTCGGGGTTGATATGCTAACAATGTTTTAAACATTTTTTCACATCTAAATATTAAAAAGCAAATAATGTCAAAAGTATATGCAATCCAGTATTTTCTCCCCACACTCATTAATTATGTTAAGTGTGGGATGTTGAGGCTATGCCACCACAAGGACAAAGTGGAGGTCGTGGAGCTTGGAAAAACAATTGCCCCACACTCATTAATTGTGTGGGTTTTTTTGGCTGACTCATCATGCCACTACAAGGAACAAAAACAATTGTAAAATGTGCCCTTACTAGAGTTGTTTTGTAGTTGATGCCAAGACAAAAGAGAGAGGTAAAAATAGTTTAGGTATTGCTTAGAAATAAATGTACTGTGAAATGTATTTAAAGTTACTAAATTAATATTAACCGTAGTTGCATCGTGTTTTAGTTTATTTTGCAGAAGTATTTGATTAATTTTGTCACTCCAAGCTTAGATTTCACACTTTGAATACTATCAGCTGCTCTAACTTTAAAGCAGCATAACACAGATGCAGCTACGTATTTCATTTGCAAATAAGCAAAATCTTTCCCTAAACACAGGCGAGGACCTCCATTGAAGACAGCGAACTTCGGGGCAGATTGACTCAGAAAAAATGGCCTTATTGAGCCATCTCTCTCGTGTGAATTCCATACAGTCGTTTCCCCATGGGCAACAGGGCTCCACGCTAAATGCCCTATCACGGATATTATCGGAAGTAAAACGCATGAATACGTCTCGAAGATCGATGATTCTGCAGCTGGAACAGGCATCTTCCAGTATTGGAATTAACCGCCCGGGCACAGACTCTTTTAGGGATTCGATCGCGTGACTAGTTGAAGAATTGAATTCCAACACAGCTGTCTTCCTTTGCAAATCCCAAAAGTGCCCGTCGACATTTAAAATCCCGTCCACCCAAAAAAATCTGAACGCCCTTAGGAAATGTCCCATCCTTGGAAGGAAAAAAATGAGAAAACTTAGAGCTCGACGGTTTCGATGATAATACTGTTAATGTTTGTTAATGTTTATAGAGATATACATATCTTACCTTTTTTGAATTTTGAATTTGAACTTGTCACCTAACATATTCTTAATCATTAAAAACACTAAAACTGTATATATAAAAAAACACTAAAAGTGTCTCTATATATAATTGTTATAATTGTTGAAAGAAAAACAAAATTTTATTATACAAATCTCTAGTATATTTTACATTATTAAATGCATGTGTATCGACTGCTAATTTAGACAAGCAACTAAATTAATGTATTTGTACTTCATTGCTTTAAATTTTTCCTAAGCATCATGGTTCCAAGAAGTTATTACAAGCAAAAGGATATGCTGTCGATTGCCTTCCTCCCCGTCCGTTGTCGGGTGGGTTTGAATCCTACTAATTATTCTTTTGCCTTCTTCCCTAACGACTTATATGCACTCTGACCTTACGATCTGACCTACCAAATAGATTACTAACGATACAAAGTTATGCCAAAACTAACTTCACTAAGGATATGCTTGAACTATCTTCACTTCTAGTTCCTATCCATTATCATTCTCTATTTTTATATTGCTCATCATCTAAGAAAGACCAGATGATAATAAATTTCATAGTTCCACCCAATCATCATGGTTTTGAGAAGTTCTTAAAATCCAAAATTTCATAGTTTCACTCGACCATCATGGTTTTGAGAAGTTCTTAAAATCCAATGATGGTGTTGATGTTGTTTTTGGAGTTGTATAATGCTCATCATCCAAGAAAGAATAGCTAACAATTTGCACTTTCAATTGTTGATTCACACTCCTCCAATAACCATGTAGAGGGTATGGTCTTTTCTCCACCACTCATTCACGAGAAATACTTCAATAAGGCAATGTTCAATGGTGTATATGTTGAGAAATACTTCAACAAGGCAACAATGTTGCACCGCTTGGGGGATATTGTTTGTTGGCCTATACATTGAGTTATACCGTGTTCACCTTATCACCCATTTAGTGTTCTCTACATGTTTTTGGACAAGAACAAGCCACTACATGAGTAATCTAGGGAGTTCCACACTCTCTAGGATCACATAAAAGTGGAATACAAATGTGCCAATTCTTTCCTCATGTGCACATGCTAAGAGAAATTCTTTCCTTTATAGTTTGATGTACGGAAAATCTTTCTTAGAATTGCTACGTGTGTGAGATATATCTCTTCCATACTAGTGTGGGAGATTCCACCCATCAAAACAACCCTTCTCCGCTATTTTATTTTGTAGAATTCCTCTTTTTACTTCCTAACATTGAAATATATATTTACAGCAAAATTCCTAGTTTTATTTCCTAACATTGAAATGTAGATTTACAACAATTTAGATTCTCATGGGCATGGGTGGAGTAGCAAATTTGTAAATTTCCCAATTTTTTCTCAATAATTTATTGGGGGAAGAATCTTTTTCAATTGGTGATTTCTTTTTCAATTTCTATTTTTCATTTTACACAATCTCAACATAAATGAGGGAGAGCTTGTTATGGCTCTTGGGTAGGATTCACATTTTTTATTATCATTCAAAAAAAATCAAATTGGAAAATTATATTAACACAAAAAGGCTATCGTTGGGCTAAACAACACTAGTACATCAAAACATATGTCTACAAAATTCAAACATGAAAGATAGTTCCAAACCAAAATACAAAGTTTACATATGCCTCTCCGAAAATATTCTCAATATTTATTGCTACTATATATTGTATAAAAACCACCTAATATGAAAATCACTATAAAAAACTTAATCTTATTAGAAGATACAAAAGTTGGTGGCCTCTTCCAGGTCCACATTAGTTGGAACATATTCTTGCTCCCCTATCTCCATGTATTCAAAGAGATGGTGTACCATATCCTCCTCTTTTGGTTCTCCATGTCCTGAATTAACCAACATCCTCTTTTGGTTCTCCATGCCCTGAATTAACTGACACCCTTTGATTAGAAGCTCCTATATAAGCATATTTACTTCGTTGAACAATCATGTTTCTTAACATTCCACATTATGCCTCAAGATATGCAATTTGTTACTTTAATTGGACCAAGGTACCCATAATAGAGACAAGTTGGGAGATTACCTATTGCTCATTTTCATGCACCTTGGATGTAACATTGAAAATGGTAGATCTATTACCTTGTATTATTTCCTCATTGGACCTTAACGCTCTTCTCATTTCTTGTTAGTCTCTATAGTCCAATTTTCCAGTTATAATCTTAGGAATTATTTGAGAAATGAAGTGTTGGTGCCAACAAACAAACAAAGACACAACAATATATACCCATAATATACTCTATTGAAACAATAAAAACCACATAGATGTAGAACCAAAGACCACAATCCTATCCCACTAAATCAAATTTTGAGTACTGAGCATATAAAATTCACAAAGAGAGACTGTATTCCAGAAGAGTTGATTCACCCAAACCAGAAATATTAGAACACCAAACACACAAATCCTATATATTTACTATAGATAGGAAAATTGTATTTTGAAGCCAAAGACTATAGATAGGAAAATTGAAAGATGCAATATATTCACCAACCTAAAAGTATTGGAAAACCTAAGGTATATATTCACCAACCTAAAAGTACTGGAAAACCTAAGGTATATCATAATCCTACAGATAGGTTGCAAAAAAGGAAGGTGTCGCACAAGCCCTCATATTCTCCACACAATAGGTCACCATTATCCCACCTCAATCGAGGTTAAAAACCAACATTAATTAAGAAATTCAAACTATCACTAGATTGCGCATCAAGTGCAAAAGGGGTGTGAGTCTCATTGTGCTTATGGAAAATCTTTGGTAGAAGGGATATCTCATGGTTGAGATGTGGATCATTAATTTAGAGGTACTATCCATTAAGTAAATGGAGATTCTAAGAGTATATTTTGATAGGATAATGTTCCATTAACCCTTAAAACTACATTTTCATTTTTGTGGCTTCATTAGCAAGAGAGTCAGTCTTGTGGCTTCAATAGTCTTATGGATTCATTAGTAATAATATGAGTGGCAATGTTATGCAATGTTATTCTCCTTTAGGAATTGAAAAAAAATAAAAAATTGAGGAACCTAGAGAGTTCCTCTTGTGAAATCCAAGCCAATATTGATTCTAGGTTGTAGTCATTAAGAGGAGATTTATTGTTCATCAATTGAATTATATAGTTCCTCTTGTGAAATCCAAGCCAATATTGATGCTAGGTTGCAGTCATTAAGAGGAGATTTGTTGTTCATCTATTGAATTATAAAATTTGAATCACCTACCACTATGAAGGAAGTTATATGATGATAACAATCCTTCTAATAATGCATATTCCTTAGCCTAATTGTTAGAGGATTTTCCGAGTCCCCATGCATAGGATATTTTGGTTGTTCCTATGGGATTAGTGAGGATCCCCTACATCTTCCACCACTGGGTTCCTTTTAGATTCACCATAAAATAATAGAATCCACTACAACTGGAAATATAAGACATTTAGTCGAAGCTACTAGTTTAATCTAGAAACAATCTTACTTTTAGATAGGGTATGAAGGCCCGTTCCTTTTAGATTCACCATAAAATAATAGAATATAATATTGTCGAGATGATTTCCACTACAACTGGAAATATAGGACATTTAGTCGAAGCTACTAGTTTAATCCAGAAACAATCTTACTTTTAGCTAGGGTATGAAGGCCCGAGGATATATGTAATTACTTACACTTGCCACCATTGGGTTCCCTTTAGATGCACCATAAAATAATAGGATATAAGAATGTCGAGATGAGTTCCACTACAATTGGAAATCTAGGACATCTAGTCGAAGCTACCAGTTTGATCTAGAAACAATCCTACTTTTAGCTAAGGTATAAAGGCTTGAGGATATATGTAACCACTGAAAAAATTTCTCTTCATATTTTTATAATTGTTGGATTTCATAGTTGCCTCTACCCTTAACCATAATATGATTTTCGAGTAGACTTATTTCCTTTGCCACTACTCTTTAAGGATTGACCATAAAATAATAGAATATAAGATTGTCGAGATGATTTCCACCATAATATGATTTTCCAGTAGACTTATTTCCTTTTCCACTACTCTTTAAGGATTAACCATAAAATAATAGAATATAAGATTGTCGAGATGATTTCCACTACAGTTGGAAATATAGGACATCCAGTCGAAGCTACCGATTTAATATAGAAACAATCCTACTTTTAGCTAGAGTATGAGGGCCTGAGGATATATTGAACTACTTAAAACATTTCTCTTCATATTTTTATAATTGTTGGATTTCATAGTTTCCTCTACCCTTAATCTTAGTCATAATATGATTTTCTGGTAACTTATTTCCTTTTCCACTACTCTCTAAGGATTAACCAAAATCTTTTTGAAGACAACTCTACTCCATGCTAGCCAAATCTTCCAACAAAGATATTTTGGAAATGATACCCTTAATATTTTATTGAGTGGTTTGTTATTGAGATATTCCTGGTTATTTTTACATATATTTCCATGATCTTAGAATTCTCTAGAAAATAAACTTTGCAAACCTAATAAGAGAATTCACACTCAAGAAAATATGTTGGATTGTTTCAATGTTGGATAAACAAGAGCACATATTGAGGGACCATAGATTGATCACTTTTGACAAGTTTTTGGTAGCTAGGTTCTTTCCATGAATCATAGTCCAACAAAATATATTTACCTTAAGAAAATTATCCAAGTGTCACACATGATTCCATATGGCCAATTTCTGGCAGAGAGTTGTTGTGTATAATTATGTCAATATCCATTTTGAACATTATAATCAACCGATCCCCATCCTTTGTAATTGAATGAAGAAACACACCATGATGCACAACCCTTGAGAGAGTTGTGGAGAAAATAGACCAATTGGAGGAAGTGCGAGGTTCACCAATGGACCAATCCAACCAATGATCTAGGAGACCAAATTGAAATGTCATTCGGTGTTTATAATATTTTGATAATCCATCAATATTTTCAATGGGAGGAGCTCTAATTTATGTTCCAGCGATAAATTCCCCATCACACTATCCTCGCATATATACGTATGGATTTTCCATTACGTAGAATCCATGTGAGTTTTTCTTGTATTATAGGAGCATTATTGGATTCCATATTGGGGATCCAATATAAGTATGGATTTCCCATTACCTAGAATTCATGTGAGTTTTTCTTGTATTATAGGGGCATTATCCTTGATTGGATTCCATATTGGGGATCCATTCTTACTTTCTGTGAATGATTTAAGCATTGAAGACAATTTCCACTCAGGGATTTTTTCTTGTTGATGATTTTTTTCCACCTATATAAACTATATAAAATCAACCTCTAAATGACTTTGACTCTGGCCTTTAGAGAAAGATTAATGAGCGATCTAAGCATGGAAGACAATCTCCACTAAGGTATCTAAGGTATTTCTGGTTGATGATTTTATTCCACCTATATAAACCATATAAAATCAACCTCTAAATGACTTTGGCCCCTAGAGAAAGATTAATGATTGATTAACCTTTAATCCCTAGACCTCCATATTCCTTTGTAGCCCGAACAATTTTCCAATTGATCATATGGTATTTTTTTGAGTTCATCTTACCTTCATTCCAAAGAAGCTTTCTTATTTCTTGGGCATCCTACTGCATGGAGCTAGCATGGTTGAGCACTGGCAGATTGGCAAGCTTGATAAAAAAAAGAGTTAATGAGTCCTGAGCTCGGGCCCGAGGAAGGTGTAGTTCCACATTTGTATTGTTATCCCAGCCCTCCCACTCACAGATCAGGGGACATATCAGGGGCTTTCTTGTAGAACTCTCTGGCTTACAGGGGCTGGAAGCAAACATAGTGGCCTGTCCTACCGCTCCCCTTTAAGGTTGTGTTAGTGACGTTACCGCTAAAGATTTGCCACTCCTAGCAAACATATTATAGGTCATAGGCTAAAGGTTCTATGAAATGATAATTTTTTTCAGGGATATTTTCCCAAAATTCGGCGAGAAATTGTTGGATTCGTGGATTTGAGTGATTATTTATGTATACTCTGAATGCCCTCGGAGTTTTTCAGCACACTGAATCCATTTCTGCATTCAAAAATAAATTTTGAACAACAAAAAATAATGATTCCGACGAAAAAAGACATTTCGTAGAACAACTAACCAACACGTATAGTATAGTGGTTACCCTTCGGGGGATGGAAGCAAACATAATGACCGGTAGTCAACCCTAGCAAACATAGTGGCCGGTTACCCTGCTGGGTTCAGGGCTGGAAGCAAACATAGACTGTATTATAAGAGAGGGACCCTTGTAGGATGAGACAGAGGTTCTTAGGAGCATAGATAGAAGATTCGTTTGAAAGTAGGTTTGAGGGTTTCATCGCGCAAGAAGCAGAGCTGCGTGGATGGAAGTTTGAGCAGTGCAAGCAAATACTCTTATATGGTGATGCTAGTAGAGATGAATATTATATTTTCTGGGTCGAGTTTATAGTGAGTCTTTACCAATGGCTGCAATGGCCTGAGGAGATACCAGAACATGCACAAAGGGAGACGAGGGTAGTAGAATGGAACATCCAGAATTTAGTTGCGCTTTAATGGGTGGATCATCAAATAACCATTGTAGTTTATTTCTGGGTGAAGACTATAGTGGAAAGGTTGATAGTGGAGTTTGTTGTGGACGCATATCAGTCATTTTCAAAGGCCGAGAAGGAGTTCAAGGGAGGAGCACATGGGAGGTTAGTAAAAGAAATCCCTACTTGAATCAATATGCTATTGGTTAAAGAAGGTATGCTACCCTTTGAACCCGTAAGCATGCCTGAGTAAATGCCCCGTGCTGGGGGGTGGCTGGAAGGGTGCTGGTAATGCTAAAGGGTTAGAAGAATTGGTATGATGGGGGGAGTGGATAATATAACAAGGTATGATGATTTCTTAGGAGGGCAGAGATTCTGGAGCGGTGGAGGCTTCACCAAATGCACGCAGTGAATAAGAGGAGTGAATGGATGCAGAGGGAGATCAATGATGAGAGAAGCAATGAAGCTGGAAGGTTGTGGGAGTTGTAGAAATTGAAGAAGCAGGGAGAGTTGGCTTCCCAATGGTTGAAGGGAAGAGGTTTGACGCTAGAACTGAGTCCAGCGAGAGGAAATATTGGTGAAGGAATATCGACAAGATCTGAAGGATAGATTTAGAGAGGGTTACAGAAGGAATATCGACAAGATCTGAAGGATAGATTTAGAGAGGGTTACAGATGGATGCTGAAATCTAGAATGATGAGGTAGATCTACCTCTAAGAGAAGTTGCACTCCATCCCAATTCAGAAGAACCAAAGATTAGAGGAACAAAAGGTGATTGCACAGTCAGAAGATGTGCTCGCAGACATATTTCGACTGTTCAAAGGATAATAAACCCCTTAGTAAAATGCGGTACTGCTTATCATCGGCGGAGCCGGCCCAACCTCTACTCAGGGTGCTTTTGAAGGATCGAGTGCATTTAGGAAATGTCGTTGATTTCGAGCCGGCCCAACCTCAGCCACACCCCGGGTGCTTTTGAAGGATCAAGTACATTTAGGAAATGCTGTTGATTTCAGTTGTATTTAACATAGTAATTAGTCGGTGTCAGGAGGAAATAGTAGTTAGAATAGTGGTAGTAGTGGAATGCAGTTGGTAGTTAATCAGGGCAAGTTTTATTCACCGGTTTTATTCATTGTGCATTTTTCTTAGTTTATGCATGGTTTTTTTAGGTAATAAAAAGTACAGGTGTAGTTTATGCAATTTGCATGCCCATCCAAGTTTGATGGTGATGCCCCAGACATTCATGGGAACTCAGGCAACTTCATTTTGGGGCAACCTTTATTGGGTGTCGTTCCATTGGCAATTCAGCTGACAACCGCCCCTGTCGCTGCCTTAATTGCCTGCGGATCCTTGACTTAGATCTACTATCCTTCTGCTTTAATATTTGCTACCAACCATTTCGCCTTAATATTTGCTACTGGGGCACTTTAATATTTGCTACCAGCAAGAAACTTGAGAGATCTAATTTCTTATCCGACAACCACTTCCGCTCAAGAAATTTGGGAGATCTAAACCCGCAACCAAGCTCTATCAACATGTTTTGCAATCAGCTCTCACTACCTCCAAACTCGACAATAAACCGCAATTTTTACCTGTTCAGTTGAGTTTGTTGACAACAATCAGAAAGCTCTATCAGCATGTTTTGCAGTCAGCTCCCACTGCCTCCAAACTCGACAATAAACCACAATTTTTACCTGTTCAGTTGAGTTCGTCGACAACAATCAGAAACTTCGCATCTAAATTGAGAATGCACGATGGTTATAAAAGTCTTTTTATAAAAAAAAATATTCTAATATAGCTGCCTTCAATGGGAGATAAAAGTATTTTTAATTAAAAAATTAATATATTAAATAATATCATCATATTTTAATTATGAATTTTGTATTGTATAAATTATGCTGATGTTTTTTAAAATATTTTTAAGATATTTTAATTTATTATTATTGAAATTAGGTTAAAAATTATATTTTTAAATTATTTTTAATAAAAATAGTTTATATAATATTGTTATTTAATATATAGTAATTTTATTTTTTTTACTGAGTTTTAGATTAAAATTGTTTACCATGAACATTGTTCTCATTAATTAATAGTCATCATAATTTTAGATCAAAATTGTTTACCATGAACATTGTTCTCATCAATTAATGACCACTATGTTGTTAATGATGTTCAGTTTTAGATCAAAATTGTTTACCATGAACATTGCTCTCATTAATTAATGGTCATCATAGTTTTAGATCAAAATTGTTTACCATGAACATTGTTCTCATTAATTAATGACCACTATGTTCTTAATAGTATTCATAATGGTAAGATTTTTCTACAACAAAGTTTGGAGAAAGTTGAATTGTTCATTTTTTTCTACAACAAAGTTTGGAGAAAGTTGAATTGCTCATTATATTATGGTGTATTTCACTGGATATATGATACTAAGTCCATTGGTAGTTTAGTGGTAAGGAGTAGCCCATAATTTAAGTTTAAGTAATATATATTTTATGTTATTGTATTTGATTAAATATGGTTATAATTAAATTTAGTGACAAATTTATTATGTTAAAATGTAAAATTCTTATGTTATGTTAATKATGTGTCCACATAAGTAGTGATTTTCATCTTAATATAATTAATTTGTAAAATGTCACTCATATTTTACTAAATAATTTGTCACAACAATCTTTAAATGCAACTAGAAACATTGTGATGTTATACTTTATTATGCACCAAGTGTTTAAGATTGAAATGCAATCTTAGTAGCATTACGTTCAAATTATTCAAATTATTGAATGAACTAAAAAGACAAGAGAAATGGGAGTTAAAATAAAGCACAACAAAGTAGTAAAACAAAGCACACCATTAACACATTGAACAAAATATGAACTTTCACAAATTCAATATGGAAACTCCTAACAATAAAATGAGGAATGTGTCTTGTTGTTTTCTTCTTAGATATATAATGCCATATACAAAGAAAGATGGAATCAGTATGGAGTTACAATAAACATGTGACATGTAAATGGATGTTAGAGGGTTTTCTTCTTCTTAACAATAGGAACAAAACCCTTTCTTTTCTTTACACCTTAGTTTTTAACATGTCTTGATATCTCTCTAGGGTTAGGGTTTTTGCATGGCCCAAGTCTCTATTAGGGTTAGGATTTTAGACCCTCTAGAAAATTCTTGAAACTTCACATGGTGTGACTAGCACAAGATGTGTAAGTAATGTGCATTGATGTGGCATCCCATTGGTATTTTGGTGGTCAAAGTATATGTAAAATTGTTGGAAGCACAACACCCTCATAAAGACTCTGAATCGAGGTCCACTTTAACCATTGAAAATCTCTTGATGAGTAGAGCAATGTGAAGGTCCTCAAAAATTTTCTTGTTCCAAAAAAAAATTGTTTAAAACTCCTGAAGCTTCAAGACTCCAACATATCACCAAAATGGGTTTTTCCCCTAAGATGCTCTAACAATGCCATGACTTATAGAAAGCATTATACTGGATGTCAAATTAAATAGTTATCCATTTTATATCATACCTCCCCATCTTGGGAACATTTGGTCCCAAAGGAAAAATTTCCCCAACTTTCTCTTTAGAGTACTGTTTAATCATTTTATAAACCCTAATCATTCTACAAACCCTATTATTTATGTGAGTAGAATGAAGGATCCTAAATACATCATGGCCTCTCAAAGCTTACACATTTCAAACTATCATTTTAAACTTGCTGACTTTATGTGTTGTGTTATGCATTGTCATTGAAAACAACAATCATGTTCGTGTGGAGAATTTTGAAGTGGAGACAAAGAATACTAAAAGAGATTTTTGGGAGATCATGGGCCATGTTCCCTCTGCTACTCATCGAGTCCCAAGGTTGTGATCACCATTATTATTATTGTGTTATTATTTCTATTGGGACACATTGCATAAGGGGAATGATTGAAAGTAAACTCTGGTCACCTCCACACTTGATAATATCCTTCCATAACTTCAATTTCACCTCCCATGTTTAGTTGAGTTTGTTGATAATGATCAATGGGAATATTTCAAACAAAATATACAAATGTGAAGTAAGAATGTTTCAAAGATAATATACAAATGTAATGTAGGAATATTTCAAACATAATACACAATTTTAAGGTTAACATATAATTTGAGAATGTGTAATAGCTGCCTTCAATTGACAAATTAAAGTGTTTATTTATTTATGTGTTTGTTAAAGTATAGGAGTATAGGTTAACTATGATCTTTAACCAAATGTCATATGTTCAACATCTATACATTATAAGAAAATAAGATATATTAAGCTCACAATCATTCGACTCTTATGTTAATAAGAGACACTACTTACTTGTGATTACACGTCTTAACATAAAAATCATAAAAATCATGATATGTTAAATCTTATATAAAATCATAATTCAATGTTCACAACTAACATTGAATAACACAAGAGGAGAGGAAAGTGTTGACCCTACTTCTGATGTTATACCGTTCAACACTATGGTATGGTAAACCATATTTATTTCACATGTAAAGTATTGAAAATGATATCTATTAGGCAACTCCAGTTTGATGTGGTATCATACAATTCTATTTTGACATGTCAGAAGGTTAATAGCTAGCTTGATGGCACATTTTAGATAAGTGATGCATATTATATATAATTCATTACCATTTTTCATGATGTCAAACAAAATATAAAATGATCCACCTAAAATACCAACATGCCAACATTAAGACACTCGCCATGGATGGAACAACAACAATTTATCATTGCTGAGTGGTAGTGCCACACCAAACCATGAGTTGCATTTGAGGATATACATTACAGAATGCTATCATCACCATTAAAGTATATAATTCATTACCATTTGTCATGATGCCGAACAAAATATAAAATGATCCACCTAAAATACCAACATGCCAACATTAAGACACTCGCCATGGATGGAACAACAACAATTTATCATTATTGAGTGGTAGTGCCACACCAAAACATGAGGTGCATTTGAGGATATACATTACAGAATGTTATCATCACCATTAAAGTAGTTCCTAGTTGATGACCTTCATAATGGTGAGTTTTTTTATAACAAAGTTTGGAGAAATTTGGGTGAGAGAGTAACTACTGATGTTAAGTTTAAATAAACAAAATAATAGAATGGGTATTGTTGTGGAAAAAAAAAGCTTTCTTAATGTTAGGTTAAATTTCTCATTAAATCATGTTTCTTTTCGTAGAAGTATAGTTTCTCACTTACCTGTGTAAATTAAGAATTCCAAGTGAGGATATTGGTACTTTGTTAGGTCTCAAAGATTCCCCTCTCTTCCCTAGTTTTAGAATGGAGGATGGAGGATGGTAGCAATCACCTACCAAAATATCGGCTGGTAACCCCAAGGGAATCACACGGGAGCATATACTAATTGACTAACTAATGAGCCCCATAACTAACTTATTTTTCTCATCTTCCTATGGCCATCTATCTTATGAAAACCCTAAGCCTTGCCACCCTAGACACTGTATCTGTTGATCTTGCCAATTTTCTAGGCATTTACAGTTTGTTAATTAACTACTTGCAATTAGTTAATTTGGTAGTATTTTATGGGATTTTGTGATGGGATTTTGGGAGTTTACATGTATTGATGAGTAATGTCTTATTAGTATGTTTGTTGATGAATCATGAATGTTATATGTAACACCCACATTTTTAACC
>SNQJ01S0089326.1:40438-60085 GCA_010110895.2 Picea sitchensis
ATATTTAGAATATTTTTATTAAAACTAAATTTAAATGTGATTTAGGGAAAGTTGGAGGTTCTAAAACTCTATAAAAGAAAGGGAAGATGAGGAAGAAAGGGGATGGGCTGTTAGCGTAACATTACGCTGCTGGATTAGTGACTTGACTGATTACTTGTGTGTGGCCCCTTTGCGGCTCGGGGGCTAAGGGGGAAGAAGAGTACCCCTAGCATTGGCTGGGAGGTATCGGTGTAGTCTCGACGGTCGGCGAGTGGGATTTGCACGGAGCGCGCGGTCGACAGTTGGAGCAGGAAAACAGGAAACGGTACGCTTTTCAGTTGAATGATAGAATGTTGTAGGGTGTATGATTTAGATCTGCATGTGTTTTTAAGTAGGTAAACTGATTATCTAGTTCATGACTGAATTTATTGCCTAGATGAGTGATTGGTGGATTGATCTCTGTGACCTTCATCTTCCCTCCTGTCGTGACAACCGATGGTGTTGACTGTGACCCTTGTGATTGTTTCCTCCGTCCCTAGCCCACCAGTCCTCACCTGAGAAGTCGGCTAGGAACTTGATCTACAGTCGTTACCTCAGCGTTAAAAGACCTATGGATCTCAATGCCCTGCTTTTCTGTGCAAGGATGGTGAAGCGAAGGACGAACCCATCCGTCAACTACCTCTGTTGTTGTCCTTGACAGTTGTTGGTATTACGCCCTTGCGAATAAATATTTCTGCGATTGATTGTCCCTTCCTTTCGTGATACACCTTTACCCTATGCGTTTTGTTGTCTCTGTGTTTCACCATCTACAGTCACTAATTTACCCTCTTAGCGACCCTGACCTGGTTTAGACTTCGAATTTGTCTTTCCCAGCTGCCATTTATTTCGTTTCGTTAGTGTCATCCATCATTATTTTTGGGTCTACGGTTGTCTTATTTATATATTTATGCTTTCCTTTAATATCTACAATGTTTACACCCAACTGCATTTATGTACGCCTGCTCGCGTTCCTCCCATGAAATACACAGAGAAATTCTTAATACACTAAGCACAAAGAATCTGGATAGCATGCTTGTTGATGACATTAATATTTGGGACAATGATTCTTATGCATAGTAAATGAAGTATTGTTTAGAGAATGTTGATATTCAGAATGGTTACCAGTCATAGACAATTTTATCATTAAGTGCATATTGATCATTAACATCAGGGGATAACTATATTTACTGCCAATAGTTCTAGATTTTGTTCCTTTTGTATTGATATTTAAACAATGGTTCCTCATTACAGATTCATCTGAGTTGGAAATGTATTTTTACTACAGCAAAAGGAAACATATTGATTATAGAAGTATAAATTGTGGGCGCAACGACTAGCTTGAACTTCATCCGAATAAAGTAACGAGAACAATCTTGAATTAGTGAATTTGTGCTTCCAGTTCAATGTTTTAGAGACAACGAAATTATGCGGGGAAGCGAGTTAATTAAACATTAATCAGAGAGCTATATTCTACTTTCATCCAGACATTGATTATGTGACATCGACTGTGTGTCTTGCAGCGAATTCCGAACGACATGCTTCTATCCTTATCCATGTTTTTCCCTATGTGTCACCCTTCATTTTATTTCCTCACTGCAATTCTTTAAATCATTCCAGCCAGTTATTGCTTCACAGTGAAATTGTTTTTAACTCAGCAGTGGGGTTATTGATGTGCCTCAGCGAATCTTTAAGGAACTCCTAAAAATGAACACATTGTTTCGTAGCGTATTATTCCTCCTGCAGCGACTCGTTTTGGGGTTTTCCATCCATCCTTGGCTACATTTTCACCTTATATTTTTACTACAACTTTTACCCAAGATTAGTTGAGATCCTTGAAAGCGATTCTATCTACCCTTGTTCCTGTAGAGCGACTGTTTCAGAAGGCGTGGTTTCCATTCCTAGAAGGTGAATTAATTGCATTCTCTTCTGCGGTAACTGTTTCCTCTTTACCTGCGGTTTTAGCTGATTTCCAGATGCGTTTCCAGCACAGGGTTAGACCGCGAATACCGCTGACATCCATGGGTATGATGGACTGAGAATTTGCCCATTTAAATAGCGAACCCGCCAAATGTGTAATGGTGTGTGCCAGCTTGTCAACCAATTGTAAGTGCCAGTGCTCTGCGAATTGCAGAGAACGTTGGAAAAATTCTTGAACAACTACGTCGTGGAGGCAAACAATGGAAGGTTCTATTTAAAAAAGGAGAAAATATTTCATTATATATTTTTTAATTTGCTAAAAATTACAGATCGCAATGTTGGGAATAACAACATCTTAATGGTGAGTAAAGTTTTAATAGAGGTAATTTTAGCCAAGGAAATTTTGATATTGACTTTTATTAAATTAAAGGGGAGAATTAAATTGGAGGAACAAGTCTACATTAGGTTATTCTAATCGATGTCCCTACGACTTAATGCATGTCCCTTTCAATCCGTTGACAAATCTCCGTGGATTATGAGGAGCTAAGAAATACTGGTAAACGAAACTAAGAACTCCTGCTAAGAAAAAAAAAGGGGGCTTCATTTAATCCGCACACCCTTACCTATTTATGTAAGAAGAAGGATCATAGAGTTTGACAGATAAGCTGGTTGCACACAAGTAGCCTGTCCTTAGGAGAAAGTTGTAATTTTAGAAAATAAAAGGTTGCATGCGCAAAGGGCTCATTCGCAAAAACAAAAGTTGCATTGATATCCATATGGAAAGTGATACCCTTGCTAAGTTTAATAGAAGAACAATTAGAGTAGATGGACCGCATGTGGTAATGTATTGTGTTAATAAGTGTTCCATTTAGCTTTATGCATTGTTATGGAAAATGTTGTCCTAAGAGGTTGATTGCTAGATAAGATTACAGCTTGGAATTAATTTAGCATTGCCTTGGGATCGTAAGTGATGATAAAACTAGATCTTTTTCAAACGCTACTTAGAGGGTAAAATTTTTGACCGGTTAAACTCGAGAAAAGGGTTGGGTGGTTGACGAAGTCGTGTTTAGCTTGTGTTTTCCCTGGTAGTCGTCCTCTGGTGTCTCATCGATATGTTGTTGTGTTTGGGTGTGACTTTCTTATCGGTATTCGGCTCCTAGCGCACCGGATTTACCTAAGGTCCTTGGTCCAGATAGGATGTGTGGCGCCAAGGTTATTGACGCATCTATCACTGGGGACAACATGATTCCTGATGAGGGGATCATGGTGTGCCCTATTGGATAGTGGCGAACAAAAATAAACTGGCCTAAGTTAGTGCATCTGTGTGAGTGTTGAGGAGCGATGTAAATTACCTTGGGTGCATGGGTAGAATGCCTTCATGTGTTGGGTCGTGCGCCTTAAGGCTCTAGTCTTGTTCATCCTGGGTCATTGTGTCGGGAGGGGGACATTGTCCCTTAGCTTGTAGGCGTGTCTTGTGGCGTTGGATGGGTAGTCGTTCCTCCTTGTGGTTCTATGCATGTTCTCCCAGTTGCTCTCATGCCAGTGTGTGGAGTCTTAGTTTCTTGGATGGCGTGCTTGCGTTCGTTGTCAGCGGAGTGGTTAAACTGTTGTCGTCGTTGCCTTCTTGCCTCTTAAACTCCCAATTACACAAAAAAAAAAACATCGCTTGTTGTCGTAACGTTGGGGGCGTTACATATGGTATCAGAGCTGGTTCAACCCTGCGACTGTGGAACACCAGGCTTTCCACTGCAGAAAACCCGTGAGTATTCACCCTTGCATTAATTAAAAACCTTATCTTGTCCTCATGGAGATCGTGTTTAGAGGGCGCCCCTGAGGTTCAACAATGCGCGATATCTAGTACCGATAACACCCTCCTAGATCTCAAGAGATATGAGTTCTATCGTCCATGAGTATCACGGACGGTGGCGTCATCGAACCCTAATGGTAGAGCAAGGTGTGTGCTTCACACTTCGTGTGTACGACCTCCAGTATGAAGGTCCATAGGGTGGTCTTTCCACTGAAAGGGAGCTCTCTTTTATGGCGAAAGATGCTCCTTCCACTTTGAACTTGGTCATCGACGACGTGCCTTGGGAACTGTTCTAGGAACGGTTCCAATAGAGGTATCTTTCCAAGGAATTCGTTGAGCGTTAGCTCAATGAGTTCGATGCCTTGCGTCAGGGCAACCGTACGGTGCTGAATACGAGGCCCGTTTTTTGAGTTGTTTCGGTGTGCTCCGCACCCTCACCCAGAAAGTAAAGGTCAATGAGTTGTGATGGCATTTTCATTGGAATTCAGCTTCTACTTCGGGAACCAAGTTTTATGGACCGAAGAAAGTACGTTAGAGTGTGGGGAGCCACATTTCCAGTGCGACGACCCTGTGAAGAGGACTAGAGCATCCGGATCAGCCGAAACCACTACCATGGGAGATAGGGACAAGGCCCATCAGATACATGCAGCGGTGAATAATCGCCAGGAAGAGCATCAGACAACTGTGCTCGAGATGACAGGTATCGTCGCTAACCAGAACCATAGTGTTTTGATAGATCCCAATGCTACCGAGCGTTCCTTTCTGGTTCCATGTTAAAAATGATTAAAGTAGAGACAGTCGAACATGATGAATTCAGCTGGTAGAGATGTCTTCGAGAGCCAAACAAGGGTCGGAGGAAAGGTTACGGGATGTACCCTTAAACTGGGAGAGTTTGTCCCCAGGGCCAGCCTGTACGTCACGATCTTAGGATCTTATGATGTCGTACTTGGTATGGATTGGTTGGAATTACATGAGGTGATACTCAACTGTACGACAAAACAATTGAGCTTGATCGATGATGAGGGACAGAGACATGTGATTGTAGGACAGAACCAGGGAGTTTCCCTGAGGTTCGTCTCTTCCTTAGAGTTACGGAAGAGTATGCACAAGGGGTGCAAGCTTTATGCGATCCTTGCGCTAAACGAGAATGGAGTAGCGGAAGGTCTAGAACACCTTCCGGTGGTGAGAGAGTTGAGGACGTATTTCCAAAGGAGTTACCTGGGATGCCACCGGAAAGGGAATTAGAGTTTACCATAGACCTGAAACTGGGGACTGAACCGATAGCAAGAACACCTTATAGGATGTCGACCCTGGAGTGGAAAGAGTTGAAAATGCAACTGAAGGAGTTGCTGGACCTGGGACTGATACGTCCTAGTGTGTCACCATGGGGTGCACCTGTTATTTTCAAATGAAAGAAGGACGGATCATGGAGGCTTTGCATTGACTATCGTCAACTGAACAAGGCTACGATCAATAAGCAGTATCCCTTACCAAGAATTGATGATCTGTTTGATCAAATGAAGGGTGCGATGGTGTTCTCCAAGATTGATTTGCGACTAGGGTATCCCCAATCGCAGATCAAGGAGGATGACGTCCCTAAGATCGCCTTTAAGATGAGATTTGGACATTACGAGTTTACTGTTTTGCCGTTTGGACTGACAAATGCCCCAGGAGTATTTATGAGTTTGATGAACGGGGTGTTCCGCGAGTACCTGGACAATTTCGTCCAAGTATTCATTGACGATATTTTTATCTACTCTCGAATGACTGAGGAGCATGACGAGCACTTGCACTTGGTACTACAGTGTCTGCGAGAGAACCAATTGTATGGGAAGTTGTCCAAATGCTCTTTTTATCAATTGATCATTCACTACTTAGGGCATGTCATCTCCGACGAGGGTATCATCGTGGATCTAGCCAAGGTCGAGGCTATTATGGAATGGCCTGCGCCGATGAATTTCATGGAAGTGAGTAGCTTTATGGGTTCAGCAGGATACTATTGACGATTTGTCGAGGGATTTTTGAAGATAGCAATTCCTATCACAGAATTGCAGAAGAAAAACAAGAAGTTTGTTGCGACCAAGAAATGCGCGGAAGCTTATGGGGGGTTAAGGATTTGTTAACCACAACGTCGATACTAGGTCCCTGACAGGGACATGGACTTCTTGGTATGCATTGACACATCGAAGGAAGGTTTAGGTGGAGTCTTGATGCAAGACGGACGAGTAATTGCTTACATTTCGAGGAAAATGAGAAGGCATGAGGAAAACTATGCGATGCATGATTTGGACTTATTATCCATTGTAATATGCCTTGAAGGTGTGGAGACACTACCTTGTTGGACGAAAATTTGAACTGAAAAACTGATCATTGTGGACCACAACACATTTTTACGCAAAGTGACCTAAACGCGCGACAACGACGTTGGTCGGAATGGCTTAGTGAGTACAAATTTGAGACTAATTACATAAAGGGAACGATGAACCGAGTGGCGGATGCTTTGAGTCAGAGGCCACACATCTTTTCGGTGTTTCCTCTTCAGATGAATCTACGTGAAAAGATTCTAACCTTACAGCGTGACGACGAATGGTACAAGGAGGTCAAGGGTTTTATTGGACAAAACACAATGATGGTACCACGATATGAGGGATTTTATTTTGATAGATATGGGTTATTGAGGTTTAAAGGTTGGATTTGCGTACCGCCAAAAGACGAGTTGAGGATGTTGATCCTGAGTGAGGCTCATAGAGAAGTTTACATGTCTCACCCGGGAGTCATGAAGATGAGGGAAGACCTTAAACCCTTGTTCTTTTGGAAGGGAATGAAGGCAAAAATAGTCAACTATGTGGCCAGATGCCTCGAATGCCAGCAGGTAAAGGTTGAACATAGACACCTAGCGGGATTACTACAACCACACGCTATTCTGGAATCAAAATGGGAAGTTATTTCGATGGATTTTATTGTGGGATTGCCACTGATGGAAAGGAGACAAGACTCAATTTTTGTAGTAGTAGACACTCTAACAAAGAGTGCTCACTTTATTCCTGTACGTACGATGTATTAGGCACCTGAAATTGCTAGAGTTTTCATCAGTGAGATTGTGAGGTTGCATGGCGTACCTAAGAGGATTATATCTGATCAAGGATCAATGTTTACTGGACGATTCTGGACGAGTTTCCAAGAGGCCTTGGGAACCCAACTTAACTTTGGTACTGTGTATCACCCAGAGACTGACGGGCAGACAGGACGAATGAAGCAAACCTTGGAAGACATGTTGCACATGTATGTGATGGACCAACAATAGCGTTGGGAAGAATTTTTCCACGGGTAGAATTCGCTTACAACAACGGTTACCAGAGCACCATTTATATGGCACCTTTCGAGTTTCCTTACGGGCAACCGTGTCAGACGCCTTGAGTTGGGATCGGCTTGATAATAGGGTCCTGGTGGGACCCAAAGCGATCCAAGTAACGAAGATAAAATGCAACAATAAGACAAGGGATCAAAGAAGTGCAAGGTCGACAGAAGAACTTATGACGATGTGCGTCGTGTCGACCATAGTTACGAGGTCGACGATCGAGTCTTCTTGCGGGGTAAAACCACGTAAGATTTTGATCAAGTTTGGGGAAGGGGGATAAACTCTATCCTAGGTTCATGGGACCTTTCGAGATTGTGGAGAAAAGGGGGCCTGTGGCCTGTCAGCTAGCCTTGCAATTTCTTTGAGGCGTATGCACGATGTATTTCATGTATCTGTTTTGAGACCCTATATTAGTGATCCTACACATGTGATTGACATGAGATCCTTGCAGGTATCGGACGAGGGAGTGGTCACGGCTGAGCCAGTCTGCATCTTAGATCACCTTGTTTGACAATTATGACGTCGAACGGTGGATCAGGTCAAGGTCCAGTGGGACAACTATAGTCCGCACTCAACGGCCTGGGAGGACGCATATGATATGCGCCAACAGTTTCCATTTTTTATTGATAGATAGACTTATGATACTGTGATACACTTACTTCGGCATTTATACTATGAAACTTCGGGATGAAGTTTAGCCCAAGAGGGGGTGTATGTAACATCCCGCTCTGGCGCACTGAGAAAACTTATTCTTTGAGGACACTTGCTCGCAAGTGATCTGGACTTTTATGATAAGAAAACATTTATCCTTGATTGTGATGCGATATGATAGATGACATGATGTCTTACTGCTTTGATATGAACAACTTCTATTGACTTGGTTTTACTGAGTGTGCAGGGATTTTGGACCTTGAGGATGGAGAGGTATCGACAGAACCCCTTGGACTACGGATCGAGTCAGGGAGTGTGTTATTGGGGTTGATTATTTATTGAGATTTTAGTACATTTGATTTGATGATATGATATGGACATGTTCTGACACGATTTTTGATGATGCAGGCTGATGATAGCTTGCCGACCAGACTCAAATATGGAGTAAAGGGGCCACACACGATCTTCCAGAGAGGTTGAGGGAGAGGTGTGGACAACAGCCCTGCCATAACCTACTAGCACTCCTTCCGTGGCTCGAACTGTAGGTTAACGATTACCTAGTTCGAGAGGATCCACGATGTCGTGACGGAAGACTGCGACAGTCACTCACGATGATTCTAAGGGGTGCACAATAAGGCGGGGCCCTTAGTCCTTAGAGCCCTTAGTCTCCCACAATTTCACCTGACGGAGTGTTGACTCCAAGGGTTATTGATGTCTACCAATCAGTCAAGTTGGCGAGTGGAACCCTTGGAGCACGTGGTGCATCCTGAAGGGCACGTCGTGCAAAAGAAACACAAGTTGGCGAGTGGCACCCTTGGAGCACGTGGTGCATCCTGAAGGGCACGTCGCACAAAAGAAACGAACGAGGCGAGTGGCACCCTTGGAGCATGTGGTGCGTCCTGAAGGGCACGTCGCATTGATGTTGATGAAGGAACAAACCTAGATGGCCCTAAGACTTTTAACGCATTAAGAAATTCTTAAACACTTCCCTAAATAATTGTCGCCCCGTTCAGAATCTAAATCTAAGTCTAAAACTTCTCTAGGGTGAAATTTTGTTTAGCCTTAAGAAAAAGACCCTATTAAAATAAAAATAAAAATTTAAACTAAAACCCACTTAAGTAATAGTTTAGTCTTCAGAAAATTCTTGGGGTAAATGAAGAGAGTAAGATGTTAATCAAAACTAGTGGATTGAAAAAAATTGCAAAGAAGAAATTAATTCTTAACTTGTGAAAGTATAAAAAGATATTAAATTAATAATAAAAGGAAAAGATTAAATAGCGCAACTGCCTTTTTGGCTTTATTAAAAAGGGGAAAGAAGGGAAAAATAAAAAATTAGGAAAGTAAGATTTGGAGGAAACATAATAAAGGAAAGAGGGGAACTTATGGTAAAAAGCGAGGTCAACATAGTAAGGAATATGCAATTAAGAACCTTCTAAAATGAACTAAATTAGCAACTTCATTTTAGGGAAAGTATTTAAACCCATAAGGGAATCTAGGAACACCTAGGAGTAAATTTAGGAGCAACTCTAGGTGGGTGAGGGAAATGAGACAATTAATAAATTTAAAGAAAATAATTATTGTAGGAAAGAGGGGGATGGACGACACTTGTGCGAAGGAGAATATTTAGAATATTTTTATTAAAACTAAATTTAAATGTGATTGAGGGAAACTTGGAGGTTCTAAAACTCTATAAAAGAAAGGGAATATGAGGAAGAAAGGGGATGGTCTATTAGCATAATGTTACGTTGCCGGATTAGTGACTTGACTGATTACTTGTGGGGAGTTGGGTTTTCCCAGCTCGGATAGGAGTGGTAGCTTGACCTTGCGAGGCGAGCTGGGAGCTAGACATACCATCAGAATAGTGTGTGGCCCCTTTGCGGCTCGGGGGGCTAAGGGGGAAGAAGAGTACCCCTAGCATTGGATGGGAGGTACCGGTGTAGTCTCGATGGTCGGTGAGCGGGATTTGCACGGAGCGCGCGGTCGACACTTGGAGCAGGCAAACTAGAAACGGTACACTTTTCAGTTGAATGATAGAATGTTGTAGGGTGTATTATTTAGATCTGCATGTGTTTTTAAGTAGGTAAACTGATTATTTAGTTCATGACTGAATTTATTGCCTAGATGAGTGATTGGTTGATTGATCGTTGTGACCTTCGTCTTCCCTCCTATCGTGACCGTCGGTGGTGTTGACTGTGACCCTTGTGATTGTTTCCTCTGTCCCTAGCCCACCAGTCCTCGCCTGAGCAGTCATCCAGGAGCTTGATCTATGGTCGTCGCCTCGACGTTAAAAGACCTATGGATCTCAACGCCCTACTTTTTTGTGCGAGGATGGTGAAGCGAAGGACGAACCCATCCATCAGCTACCTCTGTTGTTGTCCTTGACAGTTGTTGGTATTACGCCCTTGCGAATAAATATTTCTACGATTGATTGTCCCTTCCTTTCATGATACACATTTACCCTCTGTGTTTTGTTGTCTCTTTGTTTCACCATCTACAGTCAGTAATTTACCCTCTTAGCGACCCTGACTTGGTTTAGACTTCGAATTTTTCTTTCCTGGCTGCCATTTATTTCCTTTCGTTAGTGTCATCCATCATTATTTTTGGGTCTGCGGTTGTCTTTTTTATATATTTATGCTTTCCTTTAATAGCTACAATGTTTACTCCCAATTTCATTTATGTACGCCTGCCCGCGTTCCTCCCATGAAATACACAGGGAAATTCTTAATACACTAAGCACAAAGAATCTGGATAGCATGCTTGTTGATGACATTAATATTTGGGACAACGATACTTATGCATAGTAAACGAAGTATTGTTCAGAGAATGTTGATATTCAGAATGGTTACTAGTCATGGACAATTTTATCATTAAGTGCATATTGATCATTAACATCAGGGGATAACTATATTTACTGCCAATAGTTCTGTATTTTATTCCTTTTGTATTGATATTTAAATAATGGTTCCTCATTACAGATGCATCTGAGTTGGAAATTTATTTTTACTACAACAAAAGGAAACATATTGATTATAAAAGTAGCAATTGTGGGCACAGCGACTAGCTTGAACTTCATCTGAATAAAGTAACGAGAACAATCTTGAATTAGTGAATCTTCGCTTCCGGTTCAATGTTTTAGAGACAACGAAATTATGTCGGGTAGCGAGTTAATTAAACATTAATCAGAGAGCTATATTCTACTTTCATCTAGACATTGATTATGTGACATCGACTGTGTCTCTGGCAGCGAATTCCGAACGGCATGCTTCTATCCTTATCCACATTTTTCCCTCTGTGTCACCCTGCGTTTTCTTTCCTCACTGCAATTCTTTAAATCATTCTAGCCAGTTATTGCTTCACAGTGAAATTTTTTTTAACTCAGCGGTGGGGTTCTTGATGCGCCTCAGTGAATCTATAAGGAACTCATAAAAACGAATGCATTGTTTCGTAGCGTATTATTCCTCCTGCAGCGACCCGTTTTGGGGTTTTCCATCAATACTTGGCTGCATTTTCACCTTATATTTTTACTGCAACTTTTACCCAAGCTTAGTTGCGATCCTTGACAGTGATTCCATCTACCCTTGTTCCTATAGAGCGACTGTTTCAGAAGGCGTGGTTTCCATTCCTAGAAGGTGAATTAATTGCATTCTCTTCTGTGGTAACTGTTTCCTCTTTACCTTCAGTTTCAACTGATTTCCAGCTGCTTTTCCAACACAGGGTTAGACCGTGAATACTGCTGACATCCATGGGTACGACGGACTGAGAATTTTCCCATTTAAACAGTGAACCTGCCAACTGTGTAATGGTGTTTGCTAGTTGGTCGAACAATTGTAAGGTGCCAGTGCTCTGCGAATTGCAGAGAACGTTGGAAAAAATCTTGAACAACTACACCGTGGAGGCAAACAATGGAAGGTTCTATTTAAAAAGGGGAAAATATTTCATTATATTTTTTTTAATTTGCTAAAAATTATAGACCGCAATGTTGGGAATAACAACATCTTAATGGCGAGTAAATTTTTAATAGAGGTAATTTTAGCCAAGGAAATTCTGATATTGACTTTTATTAAATTAAAGGGGAGAATTAAATTGGAGGAACAAGTCTACATTAGTTTGTTCTAATCGAATTCCCTACGACTTAACGCATGTCCCTTTCGATCCGTTGACAAATCTCCGTGGATTATGAGGAGCTAAGAAATACCGGTAAATGAAACTAAGAACTCCTGCTAAGAAAAAAAAAGGGGGCTTCATTTAATCCGCACACCCTTACCTATTTATGTAAGAAGAAGGATCATAGAGTTCGACAGATAAGCTGGTTGCACACAAGTAGCCTGTCCTTAGGAGAAGGTTGTAATTTTAGAAAATAAAAGGTTGCATGCGCAAAGGGCTCATTCACAAAAGCAAAAGTTGCATTGATATCCATATGGAAAGCGATACCCAAGCTAAGTTTAATAGAAGAACAATTAGAGTAGATGGACCGCACGTGGTAATGTATTGTGTTAATAAGTGTTCCATTTAGCTTTATGCATTGTTATGGAAAATGTTGTCCTAAGAGGTCGATTTCTAGATAAGATTACAACTTGGAATTAATTTAGCATTCCCTTGGGATCGTAAGTGATGATAAAACTAGATCTTTTTCAAACGATACTTAGAGGGTAAAAATTTTGACCGGTTAAACTCGAGAAAAGGGTTGGGTGGTTGACGAAGTCGTGTTGAGCTTGTGTTTTCCCTGGTAGTCGTTCTCTGGTGTCTCGTCGATCTGTTGTTGCGGTTGGATGTGACTTTCTTATCAGTATTTACCTCCTAGCACGTCGGATTTACCTAGGGTCCTTGCTCTAGATAGGATGTGTGGCGCCAAGGTTATTGATGCATCTATCACTGGGGACGACATGATTCCTGACGAGGGGATAATGGCGTGCCCTATTGGATAGTGGCGAATAAAAAGAAACTGTCCTGAGTTAGTGCATCTGTGTGAGTGTTGACGAGCGATGTAAATTACCTTGGGCACAGGGGTAGAGCGCCTTCATTCATTGGGTCATGTGCCTTAAGGTTCTAGTCTTGTTCTTCCTGGGTCGTTGTGTCGGGAGGGGGAAATTGTCCCTTAGCTTGTAGGCATGTCTTGTGGCGTTGGATGGGTAGTCGTTCCTCCTTGTGGTTCTATGCATGTTCTCCCAGTTTCTCTCGTGCCAATGTGTGGAGTCTTAGTTTCCTGGACGGTGTGCTTGCGTTCGTCATCAGCGGAGTGGTTAAACTGTTGTCATCATCACCTACTTGCCTCTTAAACTCCCAGTTACACAAAAAAAAAAATCGCTTGTTGTCGTAACGTTGGGGGCGTTACAGAAAGCATCCATCCCGTGATCCATTTATGAGGCCGAAAATCTAAATGACGTGCTTGATCGAGGTAACTTAGTTTCCAAATCTAGGTTTTTCTACACAGGTGGTGGTTGTGGGCTGCAATCCCACCTCAATCAGATTTTGAATGGTGGTTGGGAAATATTGCCAATACTTCTGGGATATGCCTCCTTCACCCCTCATTATAACTTATTTTTCATACCTTCACTAGCTCCTCTTCCAGTGGATTCATGCCCCACTGTTGAGTGCTTTTGGAAAGCCCTATGCTATTGAGAGGAAGGATGATATGTCTTTTAGGACACGTGCAAATTTATTTTTATCTCCCCACGTGGATAAACCCCACTACCCTACATTGATGATTGATTAGTTTTTTTTATGTATGATATCCACTATTGATTACATCCATCTTTTAGTAACATTGTTGAGTTAGTCCAAAAATACATAAAGCACTTGTTCATTTATTTCACTCATCGAAACTCACATACATATATTTATCTGGTCCAACATCATAGGGGAACCACAAAATCCTCGTTGTTCTAGACACTTGTTGAATCTACCCCCAATATTGGAAGGTATCCCCAACTTGGTTGATACATCATCTCAGTCATCCCATACACCAGTGAATGAAATTGTTTTAGGATCAACCTTGCTAGGTTCTACCTTGTTTGGCACCAACATCCCAAACAACCTACCCACTAGTCCTTCTTCACAATGAGGAGGAGCTCAAACTTCCTAACACGAAACTAATTCTCAACCATCACATACCATGATTTCACCTACACCCAATTTTCCATACTTGGCATCTTTGAACATCCCTTCAAACTATTTGAACATATGTTCAAACATCAACATCCCATAACAATGTGTTACCCCCCAGGGGGACCCAATCCAAATTCATTCACAGTAGGCTCACCCTTTTAGGGTCACCTTATACTACCATCCATGGATCGAGTATAATGTTATGCCATTTATATTATAGAACATTAAGTCACATAAAATGGATTGTAAAGAAACATTTAGTATTAGATATCACTGAAAAATATTTATAACAACTTAATGTCATAAGTGTTGATCTCCAAAAAATTAAAATTTGTATAGGTATTCTATAGATGGGAAAGTGGGAAGACATTATGGAATTGGACACAGAAGACCCAAAAGATATGATTGATTTTTCATCTAAAGATCTAACATGGACCCAAATTGGAGGGGATCAATTTGCTATTATTCCATATAGTCAAGTTGGAGATTTTATAAATGGAGAGCAATCAAATGAAGAATATCCCACTCAATTTGTTGTTAATACAAATCGATCTAAATAAGTGGAGGAGATTGTATGTGCCCGCATTAACACATGTCTGGAATATGCCATGTGAGTTTTTATTTGTTTAATATAATTATGAACTTCTAATTCAAGCTTATTATGAAAAAATTGTGTTGACATTTTTCCTAATTTATTATCATTGTTCTTATTTAGTTATTTTTGTGCATATGGTCCGAATTCGACATGTCAAATATCAAGTGGTGAGATTACAATGAATCCACATGGATCAACAAAAATGAAACACAATCCACGCCAAATCATTAAAGTTGGTTGTAGATGTCATTTCATCATGCATCGACTTTATATGCGTTCAAATGATGTTATTCTAACATACACTGAGTGTAGGCATATTGATCAATCGGGTGGCATGTGTCACGGGAAGAATGTATTGGGTAGACCTCAAACATTCAAATATGCACCACATTTGTCCTTTGATATACGAGCTAGTGTAGAAAAGATGATTGAAGATGGTTTTAATGTCACAATGGTTTGGGACAAATTCATCTCTAATGTACAACACCAATCTGGTGAGTTGTTCATAGGGGTAAATCGAGATGCCTTAATGACAAGGATAGATATTTCTAACATTTACCATAATATTAGAAAGAAATAATATATGAAGGATGAGAGTGACCCAACAAGTGTCGAATGTTGGTATAATCAATTTCCAGATAGTTTTTTTTTTCTATCAAAAGCAAGATATTATGGAAAACATACCATTCATTATAGGCATACAATCTCGTTAGATGCGTTCCATGATGGTAAAGTATTCACACAACGATGCTATGTCTATGGATTCCAAATTTAGTACCATTATGTATGGGGTGCGTATAATCAACCTTTTCATTTCTTTATGGTGATTAAAATCTATTTTTATGTGTTGAATACTATATTAACACTTATGTTTTTTGAATGTAGTATCAAATTTATACGTTAATGGTATTCAACAACATCGTAATGGTGTTTCAGTGGCTTGGGTGATTTCATCACAAAATTCTACATATGATATTCGTAAATGGTTGTAAGCATTATTTGATGTGGGAATGAAAGAATGCCCAGATTGGCATGTACGAGCGTTTATCATAGATGATGCTACTACTGAGATTCAAGCATTAAGGTTCAACATTTGTTTTATTTCAAAATAAACATGAAAAAAGCATGTTGCATTCACATAATTTACTCGCTTCTAATGTAATGTTATTTCAAGAGTTTAACCAATTCCTCAATTCTACTATGTGTATGGCATGTCCATTGAGCATGGGTAAAAAATGTTGGAAGCAAAGTGAAACTCAAAGAAAACAAAGTCTGCATTCTTCGTTCTTTAGGAGAAATCATGCATAGTTGCTAAAATGATGAGTCTGTATGAAAATAAGTTGCACGAATATTTCATGAATTTAGTGAAGAGGAAACGTTTCTGAAATATTTTGACACCACTTGGCTATCCAATGAAAAAATATGTCACTGTCATGTAACATTGAATCATAACTATTATTCCATACTTGCATGTTTTAAGACATTACTTTTTAGTTGATGATAATTTTTTTTCCAGATATGTGGGAAAAATCTTATAGGAAATTTCTGCATTCCAATCGAGACACCAATAATGCAATTGAATCCTACCACATGTATCTAAAATATAGGTACTTATATGAGGATAACAAATCATGCCACAAACGGGTGGATTTAATTTTGTTCATCTTTTTGAAAAAAGTTGAACTATACTATATTCATAATCAACATTTAAAAGAAGAAGGAATTATAAATCCTACCAAGTGTGAGAAACAAGAGACTCACTGAAAGGCTATAGAAATCTAGATACCAGATGAAGATTGTTTGCATGACCCAAAAAGTATGAATGAATTTCTAGTTCGTAGTCAAAATAAGGATACTCCTGATACCTGGTATAATGTCATATACACAGGGTCTGAGTTTAATTTTTGTAGTTGTGATTGGGCGTTGAATGGAAATGTTTGTAAGAATGTCTTCAAAGTTCAAATGTGGGCTAGTGAAAATGATTTAGACATTAATACATTACCAAATGTTTCAAGTCTAATTATTGACAGAACTACATTTTTAGTTTATTTAAATGAAACAACGACAATGAGCCTGCTACCAGAAGACCAATCAAACCTTAACCATGTAAATATTTTATCAAATCATTTTGATCCCAACACATCAACATTGAACAATCCAATTTATGAGATTGATAGATTGCAATTTTTACATGCATCGATCAATAAAAGAGCAAGGAATATGTTGAACAATTTGCCTACAAATGTGGACCATGCTGAAGTAATTGAAAAATTGTTTTTCAATTTAGAATCATAGATAAAAAAACAATTGTCAGTGTCATGTCTCCATCTAAAATCAAGACTAAGAGACAACACATTTTTTTGATCTCGCAAAGTAAAAATATACAACATCATCGTCAGAGGCATTCAACTAAGGATAAACCACAATTTCAAAGGGTTGGACGGGTTCACATAAAGTCAAGGAATAAAATGGACAATCAAATGAAAATAATTTCTTTGAAAGATCGTAGGAATGTGAAACGAACCTCTAATCATGTGCAACATTACGTTCCAGACAATATAGGTATTGTAGTTAGAGATTTTAATTTGTTTTACATTATATGAATTATATTATTAGTCTCAAACTCATTTTAGGAATGTTGTATGATTGTAGTTACAGTTGAGGGATCCAAATCTCTTAATGAACCTCATCATGTTAGACATTTCCAACTTCAATTATTTTCTGATGATATTATTAAGGGTAACACGGGTACGTTTTTTAAATTATTTCGACAAAAGAGAGTTGTAAAAATATTTATATAGTTTAGTTAAAGTTTGTCCAATTAAATATTTTTTGCATCGTGTCTTACAATGAACACTAACCTTATTTCATTTTAATGGTTTATGTTGTAAGTTGAACCAAATGATTTAGTGATCCAAGAAATTAGCACATACATGCCAACAGTTCCATTACTTCCAGATTTGAACATATGAGGCTTGATGAAAGGTAAATTTAACATTCAAGTTTTCGAAAAGTAGTCATATGATAATTGACATGAAGCATACATTATTTTAGCATGTATTTTAAATAAAAAAAATTAGTTACGAAATATTACTAATAATACGAAATATTGTGGTTTTTAGGAGTATCGGGGGATTGGATATAATGACGTGATGAAAGCATTTGGATGAAGTTTTGCAAAATTATTTTTTTGTCATATACCACTTTAACCATTGTCCATATGATAGTTCATTCTTATTTCTAAAAGCCATTAATTTATATACATTGTATATTAAGATACATTTTATCATTACATCGCGATGACATCATAACTTAGAGAGCAAGAAATTTGACATAAGAATTGGAGAGCTCAAGTTGGTTTTGTAACTGGATATGTTATGAATTTGGGATATTTGTTGCAAATTCACTTTGATGTTGACTTTAATCATGCTAATTTGAGTTATTAGGGATAGGATCCCAAGCAATTTCTACATAAAATAGTTTTAAAAATGCAAGTATGTGAGGTATTTTGAAATGGATTATCAATCTCTATCTAAACTTGAATGAAGGAGATTATGTACTTGTCAAAGGAACATGTTATTGATGGAAGAACAAGCTCTATTGTATGTGTCCCATGCATTAGAAAATCACCATCCTTGGTTATCAACTATTTTCTTTAGTCATTTCAATGTGAAGGCATATGTAAAGGGTTAATATTCAATGAATATTTACAAGTAATAATAGAGAATGCAAAAGTTTGATTTGTTACAAGTATAGATAAGCTTTATGTCATTCAGAACTTGAAGAAAAAAAAACAATATCTGCAACTACTACTAGGTGAATCTGGCTATAATCAAAGGTTGAATTGGGCTTGTTATCCATTTTTCTTTTTCATATTTGAAGCAAAAAAAACACATGAATGCATGAATGTATCCTTTAGAGCCATTGGAATATTCATAAGAAACGTTTGATATTTTTCCTTTGTGAAGTTGTAATATTAATATAAAGTTTAAAAGATTTTCTACTAGATGTTGTTAGAATTAATTAATAGTTATATTTAATTATTTTTCATAGTAGATGTAGGGAATGTAAATCTGTTATGAAGTATGAAAAGAACATAGAATGTTTGAGTAAATATTATGAAATATAGAAAGGGAAATTTCACCTAAACTTTAAAACTTCAAATGAAATCTAATTCTTTCAACCTTGGGTTATCACTATTCCACTGGTAGAAAATCAGATTGCAAAGTGAAATATGCCATTGGTTGTGGGATCTTTGAAATAGTAATCTGTCAACTATTGAGGTTAAAGGTTTTGAAAGAAGGTTCTAACACACATGTAGAATGAAAATACTTCTATTAAATCTAATGAGGTTAAAATGCTTCCATAAATCTCTCTTCCGTAAATGATTATGAATGCCATCTAGATGAAATGAACGAATTGATGAAGCCATTGATTGAAGACCCTGGTTGGAAGGTTTAATGGAAAATATCTGGAAGAAAGCGCTCTAACAAGTTGGTTGCAGAACCAATGGAAACTGCTAATTGGATACGTCCCTAAGATACACATCTTTTCCATAAGCTTGATCTATTTTTCTTTCCTTTCAGATGATGATTGCGAAGAAATCCGCAGGAAGAGTTGGTCCTGGGGCCCGTCTGGTTTGTCCCTGAAACCCTGGATAGTGGAATTTGACCCCCTTATGGAATCTACGATGGTAATGAAAGTATGGGAAATTTTTCCCAGATTTCCTCTGGCCTTTTGGTCTAGGGAAGTGCTAGAAGCCATCGATAGCAAATGGGCTCTTTTGTAAAACCATAACTATTTATGTCACATTTATGAAAGTCGCATTTACAAAAGCCAACTTTCCTAAATGCACATTTAGGGATGACAGGTTCCATATATGTGCATTTACAGAAGTTGACTACTTCTGTAAACGTGGATTTAAGGAGGTTGATGACATTCGTATATGAATATATATAAAATCCAACTTCTATAAATGTGCATATACATAAGCCAACTTTCGTAAATGTTCATATACGAAAGATGACTTTTTCAAATTCGCATATACAAAATCCACTTCTGTAAATGTGCATTTATGGAAGCTGAGGGATATGGGTAGAGTGAGAGGGAGAGAAAGAGGGAGAGAGGTGGGGGGAAGAGAGAAGAAGGGATATAGAGGGCGGAGGGAGAGAGAGGGGTGGAAATAGACAGGGAGAT
>SNQJ01S0089327.1:7074-28634 GCA_010110895.2 Picea sitchensis
GTATGTCTCTCTTTAGTCATAGGTATGTGTAATCATGAACAAGTATAATATCCCTCACATGATCTTAGTCATCAAACCCTTTTTGATATTCAACTTCTCAATACATCAACCACTACACAAATACAAGCTCTCAAACATGTACCATAAAGACCCTTAGCCATATGCCAAGAAATACAAGATGTACCTCAACAAGAAGTATCAATGATAAATATACCAACACTGTATTTCTGTATATCTGACTTATACAGAAGATCCCATGTAGTCACTAGTCTCTCTAGGGAGGATTCTCAAATATCCATTGCCATTCCTCATGCATACAGCAAAATCCAACTATTCATTGAAATAAGACATATATTTTGAACCAATGGATGGATCTGATGTATTTGAGCACTTTAGACCTTCCTGGGAGCTTGATATTAGAATCTAGAACCTCTGCATCTTCATCTCTTCAAGTTTTCATGGATTTACCAACATGTACACACCTTCTACACAGACATCACACATATAACTCAGCATGTACGCACCTTCTACATAGACAACCAGTGTATAACTCAACATGTACGCACCTTGTACACAGACATCCTGCGTACACCTAAGAAAATAGGGTTTTTTTGTAATTTCGATAATTTCACCATCAACCCTTCATGCTACCTTAGACGTTCGCCACTTCAGATGTATCCACAAGTATTTACAAAAATATTTACACAAGAAAATATACATACAATATGTACAAGTGTGTTTTTTATGAGTGAGCTTTGTCTCTTATTTATATCTTCATGTAGCCTTACACTTTCCTTATTTTAGGGCTTCTTCATTTAAAATAATTTATTTTTGCAAAGAACTTTGACTCTTGGTGGCTTCTATAAGAATCATGAGGGTTCTCCAACTTCATATGGTCATAAATCTATAACAGTGAGGAGTTATGTGAGCTTCCACATACCACCGTAAATGGCATGACAAGCACTATCCATCTAGGATAGTTTCACTCACAAATTCACTATCATTCATCTCATTATTCCTCAAATAAGCACGGGTTCTCTCACTTCGAAAAGCATCTTCCCGTGAGGGATTTCACCATAAGGGGACCACTTTAGAGTTCATCCATTTTCACTTCTTATCAACCATGACAAGACAATAATGAGTCATATTTACATCAAACAAACTTGGGTCCATTACCCAAACCTTGTGCTACAAGGCTTTCTTCAAGGGTTGACATCAATGACAACCAACCTTAATCAACAACAACAATCATGTTTCTGTTTTAATTGATCCAGGAGCTACCTTGAGTTATCTTGCTCCTAATGTAGTGGATTCAAATAAACTTAAGAAAGTAAGGCATACAAAGTCTTGGCTAGTACAACTAGCAATAGGAACAAAAATAAAGGTAACATAATTCATTTCTTATTGTGAGTTCAGTTTAGATGGTCAAAACACAAAGATAAATCTGAATATTATACCATTAGGATCTTACGATATAATTATTGGAATGGACATGTTAGAGATCCATAAATAAATTTTGGATTGTTATGAAAAATCACTCACTGACAAAGACGGAAACAACATTGGTAGGACAGTACAAGGCATGCAAAAACTAGTCTCAGTTAGGTAGATTTCAGCAATGCAATTTAAGAAGTGCATGAGTAAAGGTTGTCAGATTTATGCTATCCAAGTGACAAATCTATTGGAAAAAGAAAATAAACCTATCCTAGAAGATTTTGTCGTCTTGCAGGATTTTAGAGATTTTTGAGTTGAAGAAATACTTGAAATGCCCCCAAGAAGAGAGATAGACTTCTTTATCGATCTGCTACCTGGTTCTTCCCCTATATCTAAGGCACCCTACAGGATGAGTTTACCTGAGTTAACATAGTTAAAAATTCAACTACAAGAATTGTTGGATAAGGAATACATCAGACCAAGTGTCTCACCATGGGGAGAACCAATCATGTTTGTTAAAAAGAAATACAGAACTCTGAGATTATGGATTGATTATAGACAGTTAAAAAAATGATGATTAAGAACAAATATCCCCTACCGAAAATCAATGATATGTTTGATCAAGTGGGAGGGGCAAAGATTTTTTCTAAGTTGGATTTAAGATCTGATTATCACTAGGTTAGAATAAAGGATGAAGACATAAGTAAAACAACATTTAGGATGAGATATGGACATTATGAATTTGTTGTTATGTCGTTTGGTATCACTAACGCACCAACAACATTTATGTGCTTAATGAATAACATTTTTAGCCAGTATTTGGATAAGGTTTTTTTGGTATTCATTGACGATATCCTAGTGTATTCGAAAATAGAAGAAGAATACAAAGAACATCTCAGGATAGTATTACAAACTTTAAGAAAACACAAATTGTATGCGAAATTTGACAAATGTGACTTTTACCAAAAGAAAATATAGTACCTAGGACATGTAATATCTGCAGAGGGTATTGCAGTTGACCCAGAGAAGATAAGAGTCATCATGGAATAGCCTATCCCTTAGGATGTGGTGGATATCCGATCAGTCATGGGAATCACCGGGTACTACTGCAGATTTATAGAAGGATTCTCTAAGATTGCATACCCTATAACATCCCTACAGAAAAAGGGAACCAAGTTTAATTGGTCACAGAAGTGTCATGAAATTTTTAATAAGTTAACAGAACTGTTAACAACCACACCAATTTTAAGGGTAGCAGACTCGGATAAAGACTTCACATTCTGCATGGATGCGAGCAAAGAAGGTTTGGGAGGTGCCCTAACTCAAGAAGGGTACGTTATTTGTTATGAGTCCCGAAAAATTAAAAGAGCACAAACAAAACTACATCACTTATGACTTCGAATTAGCAGTTGTCATCCATGCATTAAAAATGTGGCGACACTATATAATGGGCAATTTTTTTTTGTTGCTAATTGATAACAGTGGTGTGAAATTCTTATTTAGTCAACCAGATCTTAATGCAAGGAAAACAAGATAGCTGGCCTTCTTGAGGGAATTCGATTTAGAGGTAAGACACATCAATGGTAAGGAAAACAAAGTGGAAGATGCTTTAAGTAGAAGAATTCATAGGTTGTTTGAGGTACACATTAGCAAGACAGAGAGAGACATTGAGAAAAGGATAAAGGATGCAAGCATTAACGATGAAAAATACATTAAACAGTGGCATATTTACAAAATAATGCAGAAAATTTATATAGAGCAGATCTGAGTTTGGACATAAATGGTCTACTAAGATTCAAAAATAGGGTGTACATACCAGATTCTACTGCATTAAAGTTAACAGTTTTGGACGAAGTACATAAGAATCCATATTTTGATCATCTGGGATACCATAAAACAGTAACAACATTAAGGAAGTTGTTTTTTTGGCCTAATATGAAAGGTGAGATAGCAGAATACTTGTCTAAGTTCCTAGATTGTCAACAGGTGAAGGTTGAACACTAGCACCCAGTGGGTCTGTTGCATCCTCTACCTATACCATAATGGAAATGGGAAACTATATCACTGGATTTTATCACAGGTTTTCCTAGAACTAAAAAACAGAATGATTCAATTATGGTAGTAATTGATAAGCTTAGCAAGTTTGCACATTTTGTTCCTATAAAATCTACTTATAAAGTTATTAACATCGTTGAAATATTCATGAAGGAAATTTTTAGACTGCATGGTATTCCTAAAATGGTGATTTCGGGTAGAGACGTGAAATTTGCATCTACATTTTGGAAAGAATTGTTTGCAAGGTTGAATAGTAACTTGAATTTCATCACAAGCTACCATCCAAAAACGGATGGGCAGACTGAGCGAACGAACCAAATTGTGGAAGATATGCTACGAATGTACGTAAGGATGAAACTAATTAAGTGGGAATATTACCTACACTTGGTGGAATTTTCATACAATAATTGTTACCAGACATTGGCTAAGATGAGCCCCTTCAAAGTATTGTACGATAGAAAGTGTACAACTCCGATTAGTTGGGATAACCCAGTAGAGAGACTCATGGTGGGACCAGAAATTCTCCAGGAAATGGAGAACACGGTAAGAAAAGTACAAAAGAATTTAAAAGAGGCACCGGACAGACAGAAAAGATACGTGGACCTGAAAAGAAGACACCGGGAATTTCAAGTTGGAGGCCACGTGTATTTAAAAGTCAAATAAATAAGAAGTTCATTAAAGCTACAAAACTATTCAAAGTTGGTGCCCAGGTTTTGTGGCCCCTTCGAGATCTTAGCTCAAATTGGACCCCAGGAATATCAACTTGCACTTCCTGCAAATATGAGAATTCATAATTTATTTCATGTTTCTTTGTTAAAAAAATATGTTCATGATCCTACTCACATGATCGATTGGAGCATGGTGTAGGTGGACCCAGAAGGCAAGTTCCAAGTAGAACCTCTACGCATTCTGGACAGGAGAGAAACAGTACTATGGAACAAAGTCGTCGCCCAGGTAAAAGTGCAATGGAAGCACTTTATTCCTGAGGAGGCCACTTGGGAATTGGAGGAAGATTTGCATAAATATTATCCAACCCTGTTCTGAGAAAGGAATGAACATTGAGGATAGTGTTGTACTGAAGGGGAGAAGGATGTAATATCTCAAAAAATAAATTATTATTAATGTTTGAATACACTTAGGAATTTATTTCTGTTTTTGGCAAATTTGAATTTGGAAAATTATTGCCATTTATGGCAATTCTGAATTTGGAATTTAGTTAATTGTAATTTATTATTGTGACTATTGGGAAAAGATTTTATTTTCTCAACCAACTCTTTGACTATGACACTTGTAAGAGACAAATATTTTTATATTAATTGTTGAGGGACAAATGGAAAAACCAGGCTAAAATCAACTAACCATGACTCCATGAGTGAGGAACGGGCTTGAACTACCTCAGGGATGAATTTTACAATTGGAAAATGAGGAATTTTTCCATTGGCAACCCTTGAAAATCAGGGATTTGTAAAGCTGCGAAAATTCCCAAAGGGGGAAAAGACATAGGCACAAGATGATTTTGCATATAGAACATATGGGAGGAGGCAGGATGCTACCTAGTATGATGGAGAAAGAGATCACTTGTTGTTATGAGCATTGTTTCTAAGTGTGAGGAAAGGGGGAATTTCTGATATGGGAGAGGAATATAGCGAAAGAGGAGCTTGGGAGTTCACCCTCATGGATTCATGGTCAGGCTAGGGGGTGATCGGAGCAAGTAGATTGGTTGTTATGTTCTATGGTTGGGAGGAAATTGGTTGTTACATTTGTTGTTTCAACATCTTGTTCAGATATGTCCATATACTCATTCCTAGTTGAATATTCTATTGATTAAATAGTTGATAGAATACATCTACTTAATTCTAGATGAATGTTTTGTTGATTACATAGCTAATAGAATACATCTACTTAATTTTGGATGAATGTTTTGTTGATTAATAGATAATAAAATACATCTACTCATTTTCTGGTTGAATGTTTTGTTGATTAAATTCTTGGTAGAATGAAATGGATTTAGAATAAGCCTCTACAATTTTTGTTTTATTTAACCAGTAAATTGAAGAAATCTACTGTGAAGTTAATTGAAATATAGTTGAATCATGTATATATATGTGTATAGATGTAGGAGATACATTCTAGCTATAGATAGCAGAAATAATTGTTGTATGAATTTTTACCTCGTACTAGACCTGAAAAGATATATACATATATACATGTTTTATGGATCTTTACAATGTCAAGTGAAGATTCTGGAGATGATTAGTTAGTATATATATATATATATATATATATATATATATATATATATATATATATATATATATATATATATATATATATATATATTTAACAAGAATAAAGGTCTGAGAGCTATATAGATGAATAACACAACAATTTTGTTATTAACTTTGTATAAGCGAAATTTCAATCATTTCCACTAGATCCAGAGGCGATATTAATGGGTGAATGGTTACAATCCTTTTTCATTTTGGTAAACCCGAAGGAGAGAGAATGTTTCAGTGATAAGGAAGTATTCATAGAAGCATACTATCTATTCTGATTAATGGAATAAAAGCGTTCAATGATAAGTATTCATAAGCATACTATCTATTACAGTGTCAGACAAAAACGAATCTACAAATTTTACATAACACATGCGATCATAACCTTTAAATAGTGAGATCGTATTTCAAATCTAAGGTTTCCCCTCTGTCTTTTCTGTTAAAAATTGAAACTACAAGTAAACGAGCTATCCTTGGAAGACTGGTATAAAATTATCATAATAACATAACCCTACTGCGGAACTCTGTATCGCAGTGAACAGAACCTGGAAACTTAGATTAAACTCTAGAAATCAAAACTCGAATACCTTTTTCAAGCACGACGATATCTGGATCTGCTGACTGCAAAATATCTAAGCCCTGCAAAGGATATCGGGAGTTATTAAATAGGATTATGAAGAATCAAGGAATTAATAGGAACAAAATTATTCCAAGAACCAGTGAACAACGAAAACTAAATATTAAGGGGCAAGCAACATTCAAAAAGGAACCCACAAAAACTTTAATTAAGGAGTCAACACCAGCTCAATACTTAACTTGAGGTGGCATGGGGTGCTTCTTTCTTCATCAACGCCGCTGAGATAACGGTCCATAGTCGAAGGAGGGAAGTGGATTTTGAAAGGTCTGATGGGTACCCTCGCAATGGAAATAGGGGTCCCATCATTAGTCTTGCAACCGAATAGAATAACCAATTGCTCAGAATGTATAAAACATTTAAAACATCATTGAACATGCAACATATATAGCATAACTGGAATTTCAAAGAACGCATAGTATAAACCATGATTTACAGAGTTGCCTAATTTCGATTACAGATAGGGTTACGATATTGTTTTCATAATTAACTAAACCTACAACTTGAAGATAAAGAAAACGCAATCAAGGAAAAGGTTTTGGATAATCAAGGTTCCTTTCCCTCGATGTGAATAAAGTGAAGTTTAATGAAAAAATATCTAAAATCCAGCACAGGGTAAATCCTTCAATATAACTAAGACTCTAGAATGACTATACACAGTAGGAAACTTAAGATTGTATCTATGCCTGTAAAAACACGACTAACATAAGTGGAGTTAATGTCATTAAAACCTTACATGACAGCAAAGGGAATCCTTATCACAACTACAGGAAGCAGTTCACGACTTCTCAACTTTTAACCCGAGAATGAAAAAATTCCACAGTAACCAGAGGCAAGAGCCGATAGCTCGAAGACTTAGTACTAAATCAAAACGGAGTAGTAACAATGTAAACCATACCTATAGAGAGTGTCGTAAGTAACAACCAATTAAAAGTGTGAATTTAAACAACAAGAATCGAGGCCCCGGTCTTGATGGAAACCCTCACAAATGGTAAAAATTTGACTATGGAAGAATAGACAGAGGACTTCGGTATACAGTTACGCTACAGGAAGCATTACATTGAATTTTTAGGGTCACTATAATAGGGTTCTAGCCATGTGAGTGCGACAATAGGTATGTCGTGAGAAACTCCATCAAAAACAAGAGTAAAAACAATAAAGAGGCAGTCGAGGATAACTGTTGTAGGAAAAAACCGTAAAAAAACCTTACAGGGCTATTCCTGAATCCAGAAAATTGAATTGTCTGTGTAAAATGCTTACCAGTTTAAGAAAAAACCTTGAGTAACGAGTAGTTACCCTCATGAGAGAGGTGAAATTCGTAAACCACCATAAGTTAGAGACTACGTATTATATCCAGATCTAGGACAAAAGTACTACAGGGAGATGAGTTTAGCAAAAGGAAGGTCCCCAACCATCAAACCATAAAGAAGTTATTACAGAGACAAAATTAATACAATTGACCTTCCATACTTCTTTTCTACAGTTAAATTCAAGCGTTAGAGTTCATGATCTTACCGAGTAATGGAGGAAACCGGGTAGACGTGTAACATTCTACTTGCTTTACACAAAGCAGGAACACCCTCTTCGTTGGTAGTTATACACAGAGCTGTGTTGTAGAGGCTAACTCATACAATATTTTATGAAAATGCATAATCGAGCCAAAGGAGAAATGGATCATTAGTTACCCAAGTGGCCTCGTATCGTAGAGTAATGGTGATTGGATGCCTCAGGTCCTTAGGTCATGTGACTATGGACACCTGGCGTATTCATTTTGGTCACAATGACCTAGGACTAGTACCGTGCAGTAAACCTCATAACTCCCAACCAGAGAATTCAATGTAGTTCCAGACAAGTATTAACTACGCATTGAACCGATCCCACTAACCCTGTTAGTGCTAATCCTTGTCATGAAATCGAATAGCTTCCATGATGGATAGTGAGCTTCTGGGTGGTGACTTGTCATGCCAAGTAGGTTCCTAAACCCATCGTTAATATGTGTATCGCGATGAACCTGTCATTGTCCAACTGGTGTATGTAAAACCCACTAACTACTGTATTGAAAACCCTAACAAGAAGATCGATGATAATGTCCACTACCATGAAAGTTAGGGTGCGCTTTCAATTAGGTTATGGTAACAAGGGTAAACCCTTCAAGTAAAGACACACGATAATGCACTCTTTAAACTCAAAAATATGTGTTTCCTTGGAGAACTATAGATATAAGAACCTTGTGTTAATGGGTTTTCTTTTAATAGTAATGTTTTAATAATTTTTGTTATTTAGAATTATAAGGGGTTATAATAAAGAGAAGAAGATTGATTGTATGATATTATCATAATGAAGTCTAAAGTACCCCCTACAATTAGATGTGAGGAAGAGAGTACCAACACTTGTTTGAAAGTGGAACAATAGTGAAATGCTTTGGGTGGGTCCCTTAATAAAGGTAATAACTTTGTAGGCTAGACTTACTTTATACCTTATGGACATAACCAGTCCACAGTGTTATGAAGAGGCCACACTTTAACTTGTTATGACAAATGTTAACACATGTTTTGAGTAATAGTAATAAGAATGAGTTCATGGAAAAGGTAATCACCCCTTTTCATTCGTTGATAAGTACATGTTTTATTCGAATAGTAATGTTTTAAGTGCAAATAGATAAATTATAATAGAGTAAAGGAGTTTTAATGCACCTAGCAAAATTTGTTTTTTAGTTGGAAATTTTGGGGTACATTACATATCTCGACTCCTCCAATGACCAGAACGTACCTCTGATCCTTCTTCTCTATGATGGAAGTTTTCAACTTGTCGTCATCTTCATTTACACAGCTTATAGTTATGCATGAATCTTCATATGGATGAGGCCTTTCTTCCTCCTCTTCATCTATCAACACCCCTATTGACATGAACTCTCATCTAAGCTCATCTCTTATCCCTTTCCCACTTGGAAATTTGGGATGTCTCCTCTGCCCTTCTAGCAGCTTACGAGATCAACTAATCCCCTCTCATTTCCCACATGGAAACCTACAAGACCTCTTCCAGATCTCTTTCCCTTGCCATTGAGTTTTTAGGCATATCTCAACCACCTTTTCAACAGATGTTGTTGCCTTTGGGACAACAACTTCTGAACATTCCACTTAGCTGTCCATTTCAAAGGCCACTCATATCTCCAATGCACTCTTGCCTCCTACTGCATCTTAAATGCTAGCTTCTCCATCTCCTCTCGGATTTCACTGAACTCCTTGTCCATCTCCGATTTTCTTCTATGTGGGAATTCTTCTCCTCGACCACACTATTGACCTCCAACGACCATCTTGCTTCACCTACAACCTACCTGGTTGTTTACCATCTACTTCACACCTTGCAATAGTTTCCACAGAGTATCACACTCTATCTCCCTTCCCTACAGAAATCAATTATGCGCTCTGATACAACTTCTTGCACAAGCCTCAATCCCCTTCTCTCTTTTGGAGTTGCTCGACCTCCCATTCTAGGATTGTTCGAAACACCTGAATCAGATTGACTCTTTAGTTCCCTGTTGGAACCCGACAAACTTTATCACAAGTCCTTCTTTCTCTAAAGTGCAGTTCCTTTTTACCCTACGGTTCTCTTCTTGGCCATTCGAATAAAGTTGGCGGCGACACTTAGCTCTTCATGTTAGTCCCTTTCTATCATGTGACCTCGAGCTGTGTCCCGGGGCTCAACCACAAAAAGAAATTCAAGCTTCAGCCTTTGTCTCTTCCCATGACAACCAACTCTTACATTCTCAAACTTAGAATCGAAAAACTCAAACGACACGAGGATCAATGGTCCCCGTCCCTCCTTCTGATCGATGGTTGTGATCTACTCAGACTCTGACCTTCAGGAGTCTCTCAATGTCCTCCTCGGATATATCGTGGAGCACTATTCCTCTGAATCGTTGGATCACTTCCAGATCCAACGGTCTGGGTTCAAATCTCTCTTCGCGACTTCGCTAAGATTTATGTTTTCTCTTGGAAAACCTCCTGGAGCTCCAACTCTCGGATCTCTTGATCTTATATCACCTGTCTCCTCCCAACAATGGATGATTTCATGGTCTTTGTGACTTTGGCAAGTCCTCGACTCTCTTTCACACTTAGCACAAAATTATTCCCGAGACTTAGACTATTCTCGACCTTTCCTCTGCACTCCTTGCAATGTTCTGCACTAGTGCTTCTGAGATTTTCCTCGACTTGAAACCTTCGAGGTTCTCAATCCCTCTGTGTCCTTCAGTGCACCTTCTAGTGTCCTCCTAGAAACTTAACTCCCTTCCTCCTGAGCTTGTAATATCAACTTACTATATCCTTGGCGCACTCCTTACGCTCATCAAGCCTTTCGACAGATTCTCCCTGAGCCCTTCCAAAAGTCTTAAGGCATCTCCTTTCCTTGGTCGATGCACTCTTATAAATCCTTCCTTTCTCACAGTGTTCAACAACCTTGGGGTTCTCAACAATTCCAACACTCCAGAATGTGTTTCTCTTGTACGCACTCATACTTACTCTATGCCCTCCTGGCAGAGTATTACAGAGTATTCAGTAACTCTGTGTTGTGCTTTCTCCTACACAGTCTTTCTTCCCATGGTATTCAACCACCTTGAAATTTCTCTTGGTGTGCCCCTGTAGGAGCTTCTCTTTTGACTCGAATGAGTTCATACACGAACTCCTTGTGTCAGCTCACAGAGTTTCCACCCGCTATGCGCACTCTTTTCACTTAGCCTCAAGAACCAGAATTAATCCAACACACTCATAGATAGAAGATTATATCTCTGTCCCTGCAGATGATTTCTAATGTACATGTAAAGTGAAAACCCATATGAATGACATTCACAACTAAACATCCATTACACAGAAACTAGCAAACAAGAAAATATGTTACTTTCTATTAATGGTGGAATGTCCATTACAATATGTGATTCTGGACTACAACTGAGTCTTGGCTCTCAACTCTCCTCCGTTGTCTATGCTCTACTGGAAACAATACTAGATTTTATACAAGAGGAGCTCAATGAGCTTCCCTCCAAGCTAAGATAGTGGTGTCTAATCACCATTCAAAATGCCTGACTAATGAGGCAGATTACAATGATGGGAATCTGATCTGAATCGGATGCAGATCCCACCTACCGTCAACCACTTAATGGTGATCTCATATACACTTGTGCGAAGGCACAATTTGGCTCTACCAACCTGTCAGCATTAATTTCCTTGATCATGAGTTAGATTTTCAAAGGAAAAATGAGAGAGCGATGCCTCTCCCTTCCTTGAATGTGCACCACTCATTTTAATCAACTGGCACGTGCTAAGGTAGAGCGATGCTCCTGCATCACACAAAGGCCTCTTTTCCAACATAACCACAACCCAAAAATGGTTTCCTTCAAGCAAAACATGGCTGGTGCTCTTCCCAACATGCAACTCTCCCTTTGCTACCAAACATCTTCCTATAAAAATTGTTCTGTATCCAAAAACGGGATTGTCCAAAAATACCCCCTTGGTCATACAAATTTCCTCTCTTTGTTTGCTTGCTTGACTTGACTTACAGTCTTCTCCAAACTTATTGTACACATGCCCATGCTCTCCAATAACTATGGGATGTGACCCCTCACACCCACCCTCTTGCATGAGTTAAATTATTAGCTTCCAACACACTCCACATCAAAATAGAAGATTATATACAATGATAATAATTAAGGAATGTGGGTTGGATTAATACCCATGAACATTCCCCCTTGGACCCCTCTCGCTTGTGGAATCATAGCCCCCCATCGTTCTTCATTCCTTTTGTATTGTAGCTAGTGATTATTGTTTTTATTAATTATTCAATACACTTAATATTCAATTCATCCCCCAACCACATTAAATCAATACAATATCTTTGCCCCAACACATCATCTCACCATCCTAATTCACATTTTTACAATTACATTATAATTCACGGGAATTAAATTCGGGTATGTTACATAATAATTTAGCTAAGGACTTTTATTTGAATGTTGTAAGTTAGCTACAATAATTGTAAATATCCTAGATTGGGGAAGGGTGAACTTACCACATTAGAGTTCTTGGAAACTGATAAAATATAAATAAAACATGGAGGTATCTCGTGAGAGAGAGAGAGAGAGAGAGAGTTCCATCTACAACCACATATTATTAGAGGTTGACACATAACATAGCCTTAAAAAACACTTCATGTAAAAAAAAATTTATGATGTGGCTTTATTATAAGTCACTTTATTATTCAACTCCTACCAACTCTGTTAGGAGTAAAATTAATTGATTTCTTATGCTTATTTCTTCTTTACACTAGCATATATTCATATCCCAAATTATTTTTTATAAATTAACATAGATCCATATTAACCCCATATGTTGTTATAGCACTTTATTTGTCTTAGTGTAATTATGAAATCATTAAAAAAACATTTCTTAGTATAATCATGAAATCATAAAAATATTTAAAACAATATCAATTTGTCAAAACCTCAACTAAGAAACAAGAAATGAACTATAATAATTACAAAATACAACTTAATTTTTAAATGAAAACAGCTTTGTCACTTTGCATAAAAACATTCATCTCCTATAAGAAAAGGTAGCAATATCATCAAATGAATAGAGAAATTGTAAGCACATTTGATATGATATATGGGAATGTACCTACACCTTGGAATTAACATATGGAAACAACCTTGTATCAACCATGATATGTATTGATGGGATACAAGAACCTTAGTTAATGACTACATTGATTTTTTTATTACAAATAGATATTTTTTCATTCTAATCAATATTTATAATTTTTTCCTTTGCTAAGGTAATAGAACAAAATAAATTGAATATTTACATCTTTTATTAAGGACAAAAACTATAAACACTGAAAAAAAGGTAAATTAATAATTGATGCATGTAATTAAGATGTGGATAATTTTCATCAAATGAAATTTTCATATTCACATAAACTTCTTGGTGCACACTTTCAAAAGACAAAAAGGTAAATATCCTCCCAAATAATAATAAAATTGTTCTTAGTTCAAATGATTATTCAATCACCATAGCTAACATCACGATGATAATGTTTTAGATGTGAATGAATATTAATCCAAAAACATTACAGAAAGCATAAAGAATATATAATGACTTATAAATTGTTGAACTTGAAATGATACTATCACATTTCTACAAATGGAAGGACACCCTCCATAACAACATTCCTAAGAACTTTCTCAGAAAAATATGTAATGGACCAAATAAATAGATTCTTCAATTTTCAATTAAACGCCACCAAACACATTGATTTCTAAAAAACTTACGTGTGTACTCCCTTAACATGGTATAATGGAAATATCCATTAATGACAAACAAGGTGTTTGGAATAACATAATTACCAAAAAAATGTTGGAAAGGAATATATCACTAGACAGGAATGAAATAAAATGTTTCATTGTACAAAATTTAAGTGTGCCACCAAGAATGATGTGAATGTTATTTCAAAGAATCCTCAATAATGTTGGTTGTGGATCTTGATTATCTTTCTGATTCATAGGTTTGTTTCAGCCATGCTTGGACCCCATTCACTAACCGGGGGGTGTGGAGGGCCTTTCCTCCCCACAAATGTCACCAAGCAGGTGGTGACAATTTTTGTATCCCTCCCTAGCAGGGGATTCGAGGGAAATGCCCCTGAAGAGAAATTTTGGAAAAATTGTCTTGTAAAATATTGTAATTCCGTAATCAATCTAGATCGTTCATTATAAGGTTGCAGATATGACGATAGAAGTTATTTTAGGAATTTTATTTGCGACAAGGAAACCCTCTTTTATGAGGGAATTGTATTGTAGTTGTGTATGTGTGTGAATATTGTATTCTGAGAGAGGATATTGTGACAAAAAGAAGAGAATGTTACAATAGGTGCATTGTAGGTTGTATCCATTCATTTTGATGGATAATAAAAAGGAAGGATCTGAAAATTTCTCTAGTGGATGTATCCCACATGGGGTGAACCACATATATACGTGTCTCTATTGTATTGTGTATCTTTTGTTTTTTATTTCTAAATTTGTTTTATTTTATTACTCCGTGATCCTGTTTTTCTAACAAATAACATGATATTCTATTAAAAAAATACTCACTCTACTCATTGAATATGGATAAAATCATTTCCAAAAAATAATGAAGTGAAATTTTAAAATCAATGTCAAAAATATAATAAAAAAATTGAATATAATGTATCAAATATACTAGATATATATTTACAAAGTGATCAATACCAAAAGTGAAGAAATCAATATTAAACGTGCACTAACCCACCTAGCTAAGTTGTCACTCTTATTTTAAGGTCAGATTTTAATCCTTGATACCAAAAACATTTTTTCAACATATTTAATAGTAATGGACTTAATAGGCTTAGTCGACAAGTCGATATATTAGGATACATTTACCAGAATTTTTTGTCCAACAACAGAAGTTTCGGTAGAGAGAGAGAGAGAGAGAGAGAGAGAAATCCATATGAATCTTCAGTACCTGACTTATCCCCCTCTTCTACATTGATAATGTCAAACCCATAGACTCTACTTTTAGTATTATTCTTCTTCTTCATGAGAAAATTCATTGATGGAATGCATCCTATATATAGATTTCAGGTGGCTGGGAATGGCTCTATCCCATGATAACTATCCCCTCCAATCCAAGGGCATCAGTAGTATAAGCATGATTGAAGGTTCACATGAGAATAGTGTTGAATTGTAATGCTTAGCTCAAGCACATGTATTTTTTTTCAATTTAGCATGAACTTGAACCATTAAAAATGAAAAAATACCATATACAATAGCTGCAATAACCAAGATCACAAGAAGAATAACCATGAACAAGAAAACAAGAGTTTATCCTAGGAAAACCCTTCTCAATCAAGGGAAAAACCCAACTGTCCTTTGCTATAGAGTTAAGAGAAGATCCCCCACACCAGAAACCCTAGAGCACACAAGAGGGTTCTTTTATGACCTTGATACTTGTGCCTAAGAGAAGTGTGCACTCCAGGCGTACAAGTAGCTTGAGAGAATGATACAATGAAGAGTGAGTGAGTGATCCACAATGGGGATCTACTCTGTTATAAATACAAGACCTAACACATCAAAAGGATGTGTCTATTGGCACAATAGGGATGACTTCTATAACTCAACAATATAATTAATCGTTGACACAATATTAATTATCTTTACAAGTTGGGGACGACTTGTACCCTTCACAATACAAAATTAGGGTTATGCAATAAATATTAATCTTAGACAATATAGCAAGGATCTCTCACATCCTCTAGTGCTCAGCCACTAGGGACATGTCCACTTGTGCTCAACCAAAGGGACGTCACTCTCAATAAATCAACTCAACTATGTCCATAGGAGTACCATCTGGAGAGCCATGTCAAGTCGACTCAACTAAGTACATGGGAGTCCGACGGGAGACCATCTCAAGTTGTCTCAACTCAGTCTAGAGGAGAACAACAAGAGACCACACATGTCATCTCAACTTAGTCCAGAGGAGTATGGCACACCTATCACATGGTCTCTCTCACAGATTCTCTCAACTCAGTCCAGAGGAGAACGGCCTTGAGAATGTCTCATGAAGTTGCAATCAACAACACTCCCTCTTAGCTAGGGAGGCATTCTCCACCAGACCAAGTCTCTCACGGAAGTACTCAAACTTTATCCTAGCAAGCAATTTGGTGAATATATTCACAGCTTGCTCGTGTGTAGAAAGGTATTGCAAATGTATCTCTTTCCTCTACACCATATCTCTAATGTAATGGTATTTGATATCGATGTGTTTCGATTTATCATGAAACACATGATTCTCTGAGAGCTTCACACAACTCTAGTTATCGTAATGGATAATGGTGGAATCCATATCATGTCCAAATAAGTCTTCAAGGATCTTACGAATCCACACTGCTTCACGGTCTGCCACACATAATGCAATGTACTCTTCCTTTGTTATACTCAAAGCCACAAAAGTTTGTTTCATGTTGCACTAGGAAACCATGGCAGATCCCAAATTAAAACAACAACTGGAGGTGCTCTTCCTATCTACTACACTCCCTGAGAAATCTGCATCGGCATATCCCTGCAATCTCATGTCTACATTGGAGGCATGTATTGAGACATAACCAACTATGCCTTGTAAATATCTCAATACATGCTTCATTGTTATCCAGTGTATCTATCTCGGCTGACTCAAAAACTGAATGAGTACACTCACTGCATATCATATATCAGGTATAGTGTTAACCAGATACATCAATGATCCAATCAGGTGTCTGTAAATATGTGGATCAATCTCTCCTTAATCAGAAGAAGCCTCGTTCATTTTCTTCAAATTCATCACCATCAATGTAGGCATGGATTTGTAGTATGTCATCCTGAATTTATTCAATATCTCGATTGTGTATTTTCCTTGAATGAGGAAAATCTCATCAGCCCTCTTCCATTATTCTAGTCTCAAGAAGTAGTGCATCATACCAAGGTCCTTCATCTAGAATTCAGAAGCTAATGCATGCTTGATTTAAAAAATAAGGCTTTCTGAACTGGTGAGGAATAAGTCATCAACATATGGGACCAAAATCAGGCACTCATCACCAACAATGTGATATTATAGGTTGGGATCAATAACACTCTTTCTAAATCCCAAACTCATCAAATATCCATCAATATTCTCATACCATCCTCACGGTTCCTACTTTATTCCATATAGGGATTTCTTCAACCTGCACACATGATATTTCTACTTGTGTATCAGGAATCCATATGGATTCTCAACGTAAACTTCTTCCTCAATATATCCATTGAGAAAGGTTGTCTTCACATCCATATGATGTAGTCTCTAGCCCATGGATGTGGCAAGGGAAATAGTCATATGGATGGAAGTGTATTGGGAAACATGAGAAAATGTCTCCTCATAATTTATTCCCTCCACCTGAGAGAATCCTTTAGCCACAAATATCACTTTGTACCTCTCAACACTTCCATCAGCTACATGTTTGATATTATAGATCCACTTGGAAGTCACTACAGACTTCCCTTTCAATCTCTGAACAATATCCCACACATCATTCTTCATGGTGGACTAATACTCCTCGATCATGGCATCTTGAAAAACCTGTTGACCTATTACTTCTTCATGACAAGAAGGATCGGTATCAATGATGTGGCTCATGGTTGAAACATAGCTCAAAAATCTCTATGGTCTCTTTCTCTCTTGGAATGTACCATGAGGAGTTGCATGTCTCTCTACCTCCTGCATATTTTGTCGATCCCAAACAAGCCTCTTATGGCCTACTACAATGTCTATGGGAACATCAACTGGATCTACGGGATCAACTAGATCAATAAATATCTCCCTCTTAACTGCTGAAGGGGGAGAAGGTAATGTCCCTTCATTCTTCTCACTATCAATCTCCATATGATATTCTCTATATCTTCGAAAGTCTATCTTTTCCTAAAAGGTGACATCTTTGCTAACTTTGATTTGTCTCTCACCAAGTATGTAGATATGGTATGGCTTAGAAGATTCAATGTACCCCAAAAATGTACCCTTTCTTCCTGAAGGGTCTAGCTTGGTCCTCTTTTCCTTGGGTACATGAATGTATACTGGACACCCAAATATCCTAAGTGTCCAACCCCATACTTCACTCTGGTGAAATATTCTTCAGGATTCATGTTCTTCAGAATATGATGAGGACTCATGTTTTGAACATACAGAGCTATCATGGATGCCTCTTCCCACAGAATCATAGGTAGATTCTAATCATGTATCATCACTTTGGTTGCCTCAATAATGGATATTTTCTTCCTCTCTGCAACCCCATTATACTGAGGGTTATAAGGAATAGTTTACTCCCTCTTGATCCCTACCTCAATACATAAATCACTAAAATAACTAGAGGTGTAATCTCCTCCATTATATGATCTCATCACCTTGATCTTCCTCTCGTCAGGTTCTCAACTTAAGATTTAAACTCTTGAAATATTGCAAGGACTCAATCCTTGTTCTTCAAGAAGTAAATTCACATTTTTCGAGAGTGATCATCGATGAAGAGCACATAGTACAAATATCCACTCAAGGAAGTAACAATCATGGGTTCACAGACATATTTATGTATCAAGTCCAAGATCCCTCTAGATTTGTTGTCACTGCTCAAAAAATACCCCTTGATATTCTTTCCAAGAGAACAACCTATGAAAATGACATCATACTGAATATGTATCTCTGGAAGGCATGTTACCATATTCCCCAAAGTGGGAAGGGATATATAATGTAAATGAGCAAGTCTCATATTCCATAGATTGCTCAAACTAATAGTATCAATTAACAGGGCCTGGACTGGTTGTACAGTCAATCTGTACAATTTTTTTTCTTGAACACCAATCACTCAAGAAAAATCCATGTGTGATTTCTTGTGCCCTACAAGAAATTTTCCTTCTGAGAAACTAACTGTTTGTCTTTTATCCTCTAAGGAAAAAATAGAGACAAGGTTCCTCTTCATCCCAGGTACATATAGTACCTCACTTAATTGGAGAGGTATGTCAAAATCTAGTTGGAATGTAGAAGATTGAACTCCCTTCATTGTATATCTGGCATCATCACCAAGTACAACATGTAGACGAGACTATTTCTCTACAAGATCAATGTGATGATCTCTATATCCATTCATGTGTCTGGAAGCACCACTGTCAATCAACCAAATATCATTATATGTAAGAACCGTACCTAAGTGTGTTGATATAAAGAATAACTCTTCATATTTTATGTCTACCTCTCTCTGATGTGGTTATGGATCAACATCGATAGTGGATGCAAGTTGTCTTCCTTTCTTCCTGGTAGGACAATTTCTCGCAATGTGTCCATAATTCTCACATATGAAACATTGAATCTTTGAATTGTCTTTTCTGTGTTCATGACTTGGAGTTGCTAAAGCTTTCCTATCTTTGAATTCTTTGTTGAAACTTATTCTATTTCTTATTCCTCTCTTTGTATGAGAAGCAATAGCATGATTGTCATCATGATGGGAGTCTTGAAATCCTATGGCTATAAGTCTGGTTTCCTCTTGAGTACGGTATGTCCATAGACGATCAAACTCAGGTAGATCTTCCCTTCCACTGATACTTTGAAGAAATGGTTCCCAATGTATTGGAAGAGCATTGAGAGTAGTCATGACAAGTTCTTTGTCATTTATGGTTTCTTAAATGACACCTAGTTGATCTCTGATATCTAAAATCTTCATGAAGAAGGTAGAAATGGTGTCATCTTTTGTCATTTTGAGATTTTGAAGTTTTTGTTTCAATGTAAGAGCTTTGTTTTTGTTGTTTCTCTCAAACATATTCTTCAATGCATCATACATTTCATATGTTGTGTTCAAGGTATAGATGTGAGGTAGTATATGATCTCTTACTGAGTAGATGATTATCCTTCTAGATTTGACATCTTCTATCTTCCATTCAACCTTCTCTTCATCAGTTGTTGTTGTTGGTAGAGTCTTTTATATTAATTTCAATATGTCACTCTCTTCTAGAGTGATATATAATATTGACTTCCAGGAGTTGAAGTTTCTTGATCCATCAAGCCTATCTTCCACCAAAGTTTTGTTCCTTATGTCTTGCAGAATATTCAAAAACCCTAATGGCTAGGCTTATAAACCCTAACATTTTTTCAATAGGAATTTCATTGGACTTGTGATTTTCAACAAGAATCCCTATAGATTCAAAATAATCCCAGCAAGCTGCAAAAATACTCCAACGATCTGCAGAAACCCTAAAACCAAAATTCCTTATAAACCCTAGGTTCGAAAATCAAAATTTCTCTGATTTGCAATCTGAGATTTGTAGAATGTTCATTGACCTAGTTCGTATACATATGTGCAATAATTAGGTCCAGCGTTCAAGGGGAAAGTTCAAAAACTATTAAAATGAAGAGGGTCCATTTTGTAGTTGCAGCAAGAAGGTGACAACTGGCTTGGAAGGGTGTTGGAGGGCTTGTGCGATGGCTCTTTCAGGAAATATCCTCTAATACCATGTTGAATTTTAATTCTTATCTCAAGCACATGTAGTTTATTTCAATTTATCATGAACTTGAACCATAAACAATGCAACAATACCATATACAATAGTTACAATAACCAAGATCACAAGAAGAATAGCCATGCAGAAGAACACAAGAGTTTATCCTAGGAAAACCCTTCTCAATCAAGGGAAAAATCCAACAATCCTTTTCTATAGAGTCAAGAGAATACATCCCACACCATAAACCATAGAGCACAGAAGATGGTGCTTCTATGACCTTGAAACTTGCACCTAAGAGAAGTGTGCACTTCAACCGTACAAGTATCTTGAGAGAATTATACAATGAAGAGTGAGTGAGTGATCCACAATGGGGATCTACTCTCTTATAAATACAAGACCTAACTCATCAAAAGGATGTGTTTATTGGCATAATAGGGTTGACTTCTATAACTGAACAATATAATTAATCTTTGACACAATATTAATTATCTTTACATGGTGGGGCCGACTTGTACCGCTAATAGTACAAAATTAGGGTTACACAATAAATATTACTCTTAGACAATATATAAAGGATATCTCACATCCTCTAGTGCTCAGCCACTAGGGACATGTCCACATGTGCTCAACCATAGGGACGTCACTCTCAATTGATCAACTCAACTAAGTCCATAGGAGTACCATCTGGAGATCCATCTCAAGTCGAATAAACTAAGTCCATAGGAGTCCGACGGGAGACCATCTCAAGTCATCTCAACTCAGTCTAGAGGAGAAGGACAAGAGACAACACACATCCTCTCAACTCAACCCAGAGGAGTATGATACACCCATCACATGGGATCTCTCACAGATAATCTCATCTCATTCCATAAGAGAATGACCTGGAGAATGTCTCATGAAGTTGCAATCATCAACAAATAGTTGGCATAGTAGCCATGAAGGGGTAGAGAGAGAGAGGGAGGTAGAACTAGGGGGAAATAGAAAGAGGGGGGGAGAGAGAGGGAGAGAGAAAGATGGGAAGAGAATATGGTGTCATTAAAAGTGAAAATAATGACTCTTGTTATTTCTCTCCATTCATAGGATTTTCTCCCTCTCCCCTTCTCGC
>SNQJ01S0089327.1:40329-59533 GCA_010110895.2 Picea sitchensis
AAGCATGTTCCAACACAGTGATTTGGGGAGCCATAGGGGAAATTGAATACATTTAAAATAAAGGCTCCTACAAGGCCAGCTTGTCAGTCGGCCCTCCTTCTAGCGCCATTTGTTGACGGGTGAAATTGACCACTCGTCAACTGGAGGAGTGGATCCGGTCCGGGGTTGTCTAAATAACCCAAGCCGTTTGGGTTAACCCACTCCGACGGGTTTAGCGGCTTCGTTGGCCGATCTAAGTCCTAGGAAAGTGAAAGAAAAACTAAACTAAAGAAACTAATCTAAGTGAAAAAAGACTACTGCAAACTATATACAAATTGAAAAACTATATATACAGTTTACTAACTAATATCATGAAACAATAATTCTACTTATTTAAATGTTCAGCTATTAATAGGATTAAATCTCGATTATATGTATACAGTATTCACAAATTACAGATTTTAAATTGAAAACCTGCAAAAATCATTTGTGAATTGTCCTATCACAGCAAAGCTATTATTTTTGCATTTTTATAAATTTTATGAGACAGAAATAAAATGACAGCTATCTAAGCATAACAATAACATAACAATCCTAACTGTAAATCTAAACTATAGAGATGAATAGTGAGAGGCGTTCAGATTACAAGAAATTCATATATTAACTAAACTAATTAAATAACACTAACAGACTAACCTGTAGTAACGCTTTCCAATTTGTCCCGTGCACAATATTCGATTTAGCTGTTCGATGGGGGAAACCCGCACTCGATTTTCCACAAGCTTATCATAAACAAGAAGTAGCAACTCTCTTTGAATACGAATGACATAACAAACAAGACATAAAACAACAACAATTTTATGATTCACAGATCATCACATTTAGATAAATCCCAGTGCGAAGATTTGTACATAACCGTTCATTTAATAAAGAAGATAAACCTTCTATTTATTAAATTCAAACAGAGTAATTGCTGTGCGTAAAATAAGATACATCAGATATGGACAAAATTTAAATCAAAACGCATCAATCTGCAACAAATCTTGATATCTAAAGTAGTCAATAATTTGATTACAAATTAAAATGCACAAAACTTGAACGAAAGTATGATAAATCGAAAGCTAAAGCTGTTACAAAGCATCCACTTCCATTCGAGTCTGTATAATCATAAGTCCATAGCCTTTGTTCTCCCAACAGTGATGGGTTCTTTACAAAAATTAATGAGTATATAAAGGCCACAGGGTAAAACATCCCTGTGGGAATTATCAAAAACTGTTTTGAAAAAATCTAGGAACAATCTCCCAAATCTCTATTTCTGCCTCTGGCTAACAACTTAAAACAAAATTATACAACAAAAAACATGTTCTAAACTGCCACAGCATGTCCAATTTCCCATTGAAATTCGTATGTACCTGTAGATAGGCAAAAGTAGACAATTTTAGGTAATGTTTTAATTGTAAAATCAACAAAATCCAAATTTTATGACTAGCTACAGAATCTCACGATTCTGTAGCTGGTCATATTTACCAACAAAATCATTTTAAATTGATGCAAATGATAACAAGAATGTATACAACGAATCAAACAACTCTTAATTACTAATTCAAAACAACCAATTCATTCACACTAAATGTAACCAAATCTTTGATGCCAACTCAAAATAAACGAAATCGTATCGAATCAATGGAATGGTAACAGGGATATATGCGATCTGTCAACCAACTTTTTTATTACCAATTCGAAACAGACAGAATCGTTTTGACAATTCAAAATCAATGAAATCGTTTTTGAATCAACAGATTATATTCTATTTATCAAACCAGTCTTTGATACTAATCCAACGCATACAAAACGACTATGCTAATTCAAACATACATAATCGTTTCTGAATCAAACCAAACAAAACTAGATCAAACTAAGTCAGAGCCAACACAATCGTTTATTCTAATTCAAGAAAGACAGAATCATGCTAAAATTAAACAAAATCATACCAGCCTTTGTGAAATCAAGTCGAATGATGATGGCTGTAGCTGCTTACACATTTTTTTTCTTTTAAAAATCACATGTCCTGTAGATGTAAAAATTTGCTGGCAGACTGATTGAGTACCCTTTGAATTGATCAAGGGTTCAACAGGGGGAAAAGACACATGGTTGGACGAGTGGAATGGGTTCTAAGGCCCAGATCTGGAGAGGTAATAAACATTCCACCAAATGCACACAGACCCAAAACGCACCTTTTAGCCACGGAGAAGATCTAAAATTTGACCTCTAAAACATGAGCTATAACTCGATAATAACCCAATTTCTAAGGAAACCGCTCATGAGGAAGGTAAAGGGGCTAATTTCAGTTCTGGGTTTTCAAGGGTTTGATCTAATTCAAAACCGTTTGCCCAGAATCGCCCACGCAAAAACATGTCTCTGGGAGGCAATTACGGGGTTCAATTTACACTACAGGAGCCATAGGAGAGAGCACACAGTCAATAGGGTAAATGGTGTGGGGGTTTGACAAGCTAGGCACAGGACCAAATGCTCACAGGTTTCCCCAAAACAAACAGAGGTAGCCCGAGATACAAGGCAGACATTAATGCCTATACGTGCGTGGGTGGTGGAGTGAAATAAAACTATGCAAAACACTCATATCGATATGTACAATCGATGGTAATTCAAATCATTCACATCACAATCCAAATATCAAATAACTATTTGCAAACCATTATGTTCATAATCAACAATTGGTCAACAACATTATGTGTATGATTTAAAACAAAACAACATTTTGGATATAGCACCAAGGATTTGATCATAAAATGTATGCGTTTGTATGAAACCATTACACCAAGGATTTGATTAAAAACAATAGAATATCATACCACCATTGTATCAAGGATTTAATCAAAGACACCAAAAATCATTGCACCATGAATTTATAAAATGAAGTCACATTAACAAAAATACAAAGTGAGTAAAGGTTTGGTGTCTTGCCAACTGTGTGACCATTATTGAGTTAGAGGTAAAAGACCACATGAACAAGATTATTCGTAATAATCCAGTGACGATTTTAATGCCATCGACATGACTTCCAACTTAAAGTTTTCACGCTTGCAGTCGTGAAAATGAAAATGAAAAGCAGGTGTGAAAATGTTGAAGATAATCATGTCGTTTTATTTAAAAGATTGCGATGAGTATTTAGGGTTCAAAACCCTTGTGTAGGCATCTTATAAGGAAAAGATAAAAATGCAAAATGGCTTCCAAAAAGAAGTCAACCCTATTCTTCTAATAGACACATCCTTTTGATGATTTAGGTCTTGTATTTATAAGAGAGTAGATCCCCATTGTGGATCACTCACTCACTCTTCATTGTATAATTCTCTCAAGATACTTGTACGGTTGAAGTGCACACTTCTCTTAGGTGCAAGTTTCAAGGTCATAGAAGCACCATCTTCTGTGCTCTATGGTTTATGGTGTGGGATGTATTCTCTTGACTCTATAGAAAAGGATTGTTGGGTTTTTCCCTTGATTGAGAAGGGTTTTCCTAGGATAAACTCTTGTGTTCTTGTGCATGGTTATTCTTCTTGTGATCTTGGTTATTGTAACTATTGTATATGGTATTGTTGCATTGTTTATGATCAAGTTCATGATAAATTGAAATAAACTACATGTGCTTGAGATAAGAATTAAAATTCAACATGGTATTAGAGGAGATTTCCTGAAAGAGCCATTGCACAAGCCCTCCAACACCCTTCCAAGCCAGTCGTCACCTTCTTGTTGCAACTACAAAATGGGCCCTCTTCATTTTGATAGTTTTTGAACTTTCCCCTTGAACATTGGACCTAATTATTGCACATATGTATATGACCTAGCTCAATGAACATTCTACAAATCTCAGATTGCAAATCAGAGAAATTTTTATTTTCGAACCTAGGGTTTCTAAGGAATTTTGGTTTTAGGGTTTCTGTAGATCATTGGAGTATTTTTGCAGCTTGCTGGGATTATTTTGAATCTATAAGGATTCTTGTTGAAAATCACAAGTCCAATGAAATTTCTCTTGAAAAAATGTTAGGGTTTCTAAGCCTAGCCATTAGGGTTTTTGAATATTCTGCAAGACATAAGGAACAAAACTTTTGTGGAAGATAGGCTTGATGGATCAAGCAACTTCAACTCCTAGAAGTCAATATTATATATCACTCTGGAAGAGAGTGACATATTGAAATTAATATAAAATACTCTACCAACAACAACAACCGATGAAGAGAAGGTTGAATGGAAGATAGAATGTGTCAAATCTAGAAAGATAATCATCTACTCAGTAAGAGATCATATACTACCTCACATCTATACCTTGAACACAACATATGAAATGTATGATGTATTGAAGAATATGTTTGAGAGAAACAACAAAAACAAAGCTCTTACATTGAAACAAAAACTTCAAAATCTCAAAATGACAAAAGATGACACCATTTCTACCTTCTTCATGAAGATTTTAGATATAAGAGATCAACTAGGTGTCATTAGAGAAACCATAAAAGACAAAGAACTTGTCATGACTACTCTCAATGCTCTTCCAATACATTAGGAACCATTTCTTCAAAGTATCAGTGGAAGAGAAAATCTACCTGAGTTTGATCGTCTATGGACATACTGCACTCAAGAGGAAACCAGACTTATAGCCATAGGATTGCAAGACTCCCATCATGATGACAATCATGCTATTGCTTCTCATACAAAGAGAGGAATAAGAAATAGAATAAGTTTCAACAAAGAATTAAAAGATAAGAAATCTTTAGCAACTCCAAGTCATGAACACAGAAAAGACAATTCAAAGATTCAATGTTTCATATGTGATAAGTATGGACACATTGCGAGAAATTGTCCTACCAGGAAGAAAGGAAGACAACATGCATCCACTATCGATGTTGATCCATAACCACATCAGAGAGAGGAAGACATAAAATATGAAGAGTTATTCTTGATATCAACACACTCAGGTATGGTTCTTACATATAATGATATTTGGTTGATTGATAGTGGTGCTTCTAGACGCATGACTAGATATAGAGATCATCTCATTGATCTTGTAGAGAAAGAGTCCCGTCTACATGTTGTACTTGGTGATGATGCCAGATATACCATGAAGGGAGTTCGATCTTCTACATTCAAACTAGATTTTGACATACCTCTCCAATTAAGTGAGGTACTATATGTACCTGGGATGAAGAGGAACCTTGTCTCTATTTTTTCCTTTGAAGATAAAGGATACACAGTTAGTTTCTCAGAAGGAAAATTTCTTGTAGGGCACAAGAACTCACACATGGATTTTTCTTGATTGATTGGTGTTCGAGAAAACAATTTGTACAGATTGACTGTACAACCAGTCCAGGCCCTGTTACATGATACTATCAATTTGAGCAATCTATGGAATATGAGAATTGCTCATTTACATTATAGATCCCTTCCCACTTTGGGGAATATGGTAACATGCCTTCCATAGATACATATTCAACATGATGGCGTTTTCAGAGGTTGTTCTCTTGGAAATAATATCAAGGGGTATTTTTTGAGCAGTGACAACAGATCTAGAGGGATCTTGGACTTGATACATAAATATGTTTGTGGACCCATGACTGTTGCTTCCTTGAGTGGATATTTGTACTATGTGCTCTTCATCGATGATCACTCTCGAAACACGTGAATTTACTTCTTGAAGAACAAGGATTGAGTCCTTGCAATATTTCAAGAGTTTAAAGCTTAAGTTGAGAATCTGACCGAGAGGAAGATCAAGGTGATGAGATCATATAATGGAGGATATTACACCTCTAGTTATTTTAGTGATTTATGTATTGAGGTAGGGATCAAGAGGGAGTAAACTGTTCCTTATAACCCTTAGTATAATGGGGTTGCAGAGAGGAATAAAATATCCATTATTGAGGCAACCAAAGCGATGATACATGATTAGAATCTACCTATGATTATGTGGGAAGAGGCATCCATGATAGCTTTGTATGTTCAAAACATGAGTCCTCATCGTATTCTGAAGAACATGAATCCTGAATAATATTTCACCAGAGTGAAGTATGGAGTTGGACACTTAGGATATTTGGGTGTCCAGTATACATTCATGTACCCAAGGAAAAGAGGACCAAGCTAGACCCTTCAGGAAGAAAGGGTACATTTTTCGGGTACATTGAATCTTCGAAGCCATACCATATCTACATACCTAGTGAGAGACAATTCAAAGTTAGCAGAGATGTCACCTTTGAGGAAGAGATAGCCTTTCGAAGATATAGAGAATATCATATGGAGATTTATAGTGAGAAGAATGAAGAGACATTACCTTCTCCTCCTTCAGTAGTTCAGAGGGTGATATTTACTGATCTAGTTGATCCCGTAGCTCCAGTTGATGTTCCCATAGACATTGCATTAGGCCATAAGAGGCCTGTTTGGGATCGACAAAATCTGCAGGAGGTAGAGGGACATGCAACTCCTCATGGTACATTCCAAGAGAGAAAGAGACCATAGAGATTTTTGAGCTATGTTTCAACCATGAGCCACATCATTGATACTAATCCTTCTTGTCATGAAGAAGTAACAGGTTAACAGGTTTTTCAAGATGCCATGACCGAAGAGTATTAGTCCACCATGAAGAATGATGTGTGGGGTATTGTTCAGAGATTGAAAGGGAAGTCTGTAGTGACTTCCAAGTGGATCTATAATATCAAACATGTAGCTGATGGAAGTGTTGAGAGGTACAAAGTGATATTTGTGGCTAGAGGATTCTCTCAGGTGGAGGGAATAAATTATGAGGAGACATTTTCTCATGTTTCCCAATACATTTCCATCCATATGACTATTTCCCTTGCCGCATCCATGGGCTGGAGACTACATCATATGGATGTGAAGACAACCTTTCTCAATGGATATATTGAGGAAGAAGTTTACGTTGAGAATCCATATGGATTCCCAATACACAAGTAGAAATATCATGTGTGCAGGTTGAAGAAATCCCTGTATGGAATAAAGTAGGAACCGCGAGCATGGTATGAGAATATTGATGGAGATTTGATGAGTTTGGGATTTAGAAAGAGTGTTGTTGATCCCAACCTATAATATCACATTGTTGGTGATGAGTTCCTGATTTTGGTTCCATATGTTGATGACTTATTCCTCACCAGTTCAAAAAGCCTTATTTTTGAATGCAAGCGTGCATTAGCTTCTGAATTCTAGATGAAGGACCTTGGTATGATGCACTACTTCTTGAGACTAGAATAATGGAAGAGGGCTGATGATATTTTCCTCATTCAAGGAAAATACACAATGGAGATATTGAATAAATTCAGGATGACAGATTGCAAATCCATGCCTACATTGATGGTGATGAATTTGAAGAAAATGAACGAGGCTTCTTTTGATTCAGGAGAGATTGATCCACATATTTATAGACACCTGATTGGATCATTGATGTATCTAGTTAACACTATACATGATATATGATATGCAGTGAGTGTACTCAGTTAGTTTATGAGTCAGCTGAGATAGACACACTGGATAACAATGAAGCATGTATTGAGATATTTACAAGGCATAGTTGGTTATGGCCCAAGACATGCCTCCAATGTAGACATGAGATTGCAGGGATATGCCGATGCAGATTTCTCAGGGAGTGTAGTAGATAGAAAGAGCACCTCCAATTGTTGTTTTAATTTGGGATCTTCCATGGTTTCCTAGTGCAACAGGAAACAAACTTTTGTGGCTTTGAGTATAACAGAGGAAGAGTACATTGAATTATGTGTGGCAGACCGCGAAGCAGTGTGGCTTCGTAAGATCCTTGCAGACTTATTTGGACATGAGATGGATTCCACCATTATCCATTACGATAACTAGAGTTGTGTGAAGCTCTCAGAGAATCCTATGTTTCATTATAAATCGAAACACATCGAGATCAAATACCATTACATTAGAGATATGGTGTAGAGGAAAGAGATACATTTGCAATACCTTTCTACACATTAGCAAGCTACAGATATATTCACCAAACCGCTTGCTAGGATAAAGTTTGAGTACTTCCGTGAGAGACTTGGCCTGGTGGAGAATGCCTCCCTAGCTAAGAGGGAGTGTTGTTGATTGCAACTTCATGAGAAATTCTCAAGGCCGTTCTCCTCTGGACTGAGTTGAGACAATCTATGAGAGAGACCATGTGATGGGTGTGCCATACTCCTCTGGACTAATTTGAGATGACATGTGTGGTGTCTTGTTGTTCTCCTCTAGACTGAGTTGAGACAACTTGAGATGGTCTCCTGTCGGACTCCCATGTACTTAGTTGAGTTGACTTGACATGGCTCTCCAAATGGTACTCCTATGGACATAGTTGAGTTGATCTATTGAGAGTGATGTCCCTTTGGTTGAGCACAAGTGGACATGTCCCTAGTGGCTAAGCACTAGAGGATGTGAGAGATCCTTGCTATATTGTCTAAGAGTAATATTTATTGCGAAACCCTAATTTTGTATTGTGAAGGGTACAAGTTGTCCCCACCTTGTAAAGATAATTAATATGCCTCCCATACTCTCTCTCTCTCTCTCTCTCTCTCTCTCTACCGAAACTTCTGTTGTTGGACAAAAAATTATGGGAAATGTATCCTAATATATCGATTTTTCGACTAAGCCTATTAAGGCCATTACTATTAAATATGTTGAGAAAACGTTTTTGGTATCAAGGAGTAAAATCTGACCTTAAAATAAGAGTGACAACTTAGCCAGGTGGGTTAGTGCATGTTTAATATTGATTTCTTCACTTTTGGTATTGATCACTTTGTAAATATCTATCTAGTATATTTGATACATTATATTCAATTTTTTTATTATATTTTTGACATTGATTTTAAAATTTCACTTCATTATTTTTTGGAAATGATTTTATCCATATTCAATGAGTAGAGTGAGTATTTTTTAATAGAATATCATGTTATTTGTTAGAAAAATAGGATCGTGGAGTAATAAAATAAAACAAATGTAGAAATAAAACACAAAAGATACACAATACAATAGAGACACATATATATGTGGTTCACCCCATGTGGGATACATCCATTAGAGAAATTTTCAGATCCTTCCTGTTTATTATCCATCAAAATGAATGGATACAACCTACAATGCACCATTGTAACATTCTCTTCTTTTTGTCACAATATCCTCTCTTAGAATACAATATTCACACACATACACAACTGCAATACAATTCCCTCATAAAAGAGGGTTTCCTTGTAGCAAATAAAATTCTTAAAATAACTTCTATCATCAGATATGCAACCTTATAATGAACGATCTAGATTGACTACGAAATTACAATATTTTACAAGGCAAATTTTCCAAAATTTCTCTTCGGGGGCGTTTCCCTCGAATCCCCTACCAGGGAGGGATACAAAAATTGTCGCCACCCGCTTGGTGACATTTGTGGGGAGGAAATCCCCCCCACACCCCCCCGTTAGTGAATGGGGTCCAAGCATGGCTGAAACAAACCTATGAATCAGAAAGATAATCAAGATCCACAACCAACATTATTGAGGATTCTTTGAAATAACATTCACATCATTCTTGATGGCACACTTAAATTTTGTACAATGAAACATTTTATTTCATTCTTGTCTAGTGATATATTCCTTTCCAACATTGTTTTGGTAATTATGTTATTCCAAACACCTTGTTTGTCATTAATGGATATTTCCATTATATCATGTTAATGGAGTACACAAGTAAGTTTTTTAGAAATCAATGTGTTTGGTGGTGTTTAATTGAAAATTGAAGAATCTATTTATTTGGTCCATTACATATTTTTCTAAGAAAGTTCTTAGGAATGTTGTTATGGAGGGTATCCTTCCATTTGTAGAAATGTGATAGTATCATTTCAAGTTCAACAATTTATAAGTCATTATATATTCTTTATGCTTTCTGTAATGTTTTTGGATTAATATTCATTCACATCTAAAACATTATCATCGTGATGTTAGCTATGGTGATTGAATAATCATTTGAACTAAGAACAATTTTATTATTATTTGGGAGGATATTTACCTTTTAGTCTTTTGAAAGTGTGCACCAAGAAGTTTATGTGAATATGAAAATTTCATTTAATGAAAATTATCCACATCTTAATTACATGCATCAATTATTAATTTACCTTTTTCTCAGTGTTTATAATTTTTGTCCTTAATAAAAGATGTAAATATTCAATTTATTTTGTTCTCTTACCTTAGCAAAGGAAAAAAATATAAATATTGATTAGAATGAAAAAATATCTATTTGTAATAAAAAATCAATATAGTCATTAACTAAGGTTCTTGTATCCCATCAATACATATCATGGTTGATACAAGGTTGTTTCCATATGTTAATTCCAAGGTGTAGGTACATTCCCATATATCATATCAAATGTGCTTACAATTTCTATATTCATTTGATGATATTGCTACCTTTTCTTATAGGAAATGAATGTTTTTATGCAAAGTGACAAAGTTGTTTTCATCTAAAAATTAAGTTGTATTTTGTAATTATTATAGTTCATTTTTTGTTTCTTAGTTGAGGTTTTGACAAGTTGATATTGTTTTAAATATTTTTATGATTTCATGATTATACTAAGAAATGTTTTTTTAATGATTTCATAATTACACTAAGAAAACTAAAGTGCTATAACAACATATGGGGTTAATATGGATCTATGTTAATTTATAAAAAATAATTTGGGATATGAATATATGCTAGTGTAAAGAAGAAATAAGCATAATAAATCAATTAATTTTACTCCTAACAGAGTTGGTAGGAGTTGAATAATAAAGTGACTTATAATAAAGCCACATCATATAAAGAAAATTACATGAAGTGTTTTTTAAGGCTATGTTATGTGTCAACCTCTAATAATATGTGGTTGTAGATGGAACTCTCTCTCTCTCATGAGACACCTCCATGTTTTATTTATATTTTATCAGTTTCCAAGAACTCTAATGTGGTAAGTTCACCCTTCCCCAATCTAGGAGATTTATAATTATTGTAGCTAACTTACAACATTCAAATAAAAGTCCTTAGCTAAATTATTATGTAACATACTTGACTTTAATCCCCGTGAATTATAATGTAATTGTAAAAATGTGAATTAGGATGGTGAGATGATGTGTTGGGGCAAAGCTATTGTATTGATTTAATGTGGTTGGGGGACGAATTGAATATTAAGTGCATTGAATAATTAATAAAAGCAATAATCACTAGCTACAATACAAAAGGAATGAAGAACGATGGGGGGCTATGATTCCACAAGCGAGAGGGGTCCAAGGGGGAATGTTCATGGGTATTAATCCAACCCACATTCCTTAATTATTATCATTGTATATAACCTTCTATTTTGATGTGGAGTGTGTTGGAAGCTAATAATTTAACTCATGCAAGAGGGTGGGTGTGAGGGGTCACATCCCATAGTTAATGGAGAGCATGGGCATGCATACAATAAGTTTGGAGAAGAGTGTAAGTCAAGTCAAGCAAGAAAACAAAGAGAGGAAATTTGTATGACCAAGGGGGTAATTTTGGACAATCCCGTTTTTGGATGCAGAACAATTTTTATAGGAAGATTTTTGGTAGCAAAGGGAGAGTTGCATGTTGGGAAGAGCACTAGCCATGTTGTGCTTGAAGGAAACCATTTTTGGGTTGTGGTTATGTTGGAAAATAGGCCTTTGTGTGATGCAGAAGCATCTCTCTACCTTAGCACGCGCTAGTTGATTAAAATGAGTGGTGCGCATTCAAGGAAGGGAGAGGCGTCGCTCTCTCATTTTGCCTTCGAAAAATCTAACTCATGATCAAGGAAATTAATGCTGACAGGTTGGTAGAGCCAAATTGTGCCTTCGCACAAGCTGTAGATGAGATCACCATTAAGTGGTTGATGGTAGGAGGGATCTGCATCCGATTCAGATCAGATTCCCATCATTGTAATCTGCCTCATTAGTTAGGTATTTTGAATGGTGATTAGACACCACTATCTTAGCTTGGAGGGAAGCTCATCGAGCCCCTCTTGTATAAAATCTAGTATTGTTTCCAGTAGAGAATAGACAATGGAGGAGAGTTGAGAGCCAAGACTCAGTTGTAGTCCAGAATCACATATCGTAATGGACATTCCACCATTAATAAAAAGTAACGGATTTTCTTGTTTGTTAGTTTCTGTGTAATGGATGTTTAGTTGTGAATGTCATTCGTATGGGTTTTCACTTTACATGTACAGTAGAAATAATCTACAGGTCTAGAGATATAATCTTCTATCTGTGAGTGTGTTGGATTAATTTTGGTTCTTGAGGTTAAGTGAAAGGAGTGCGCGATAGCGGGTGGAAACTCTGTGAGCTGACACAAGGAGTTCATGTATGAACTCATTCGAGTCATAAGAGAAGCTCCTAGGAGGGCACACCAAGATAATTCACAGATTTGAAGGGAAATTTCAAGGTGGTTGAATACCTTGGGAAGAAAGACTATGTAGGAGAAAGCATAGTGTAGAGTTATTGAATACTCTGTAATACTCTGCCAGGAGGGCATAGAGTAAGTATGAGTGCGTACAAGAGAAACACATTCTGGAGTGTTGGAATTGTTGAGAACCCCAGGGTTTTTGAACACTATGAGGAAGGAAGGATTTTAAAGAGTGCATCAACCAAGGAAAGGAGATGCCTTAAGACTTTTGGAAGGGCTCAGGGAGAATCTGTCAAAAGGATTCGACGAGCGCAAGGAGTGCGCCAAGGATATAGTAAGTTCATATTACAATCTCAGGAGGAAGGGATTTAATTTTCTAGGAAGGCACTAGAAGGTCCACTGAAGGACACAGAGGGATTGAGAACCTCGAAGGTTTCAAGCCGAGGAAAATCTCAGAAGCACTAGTGCAGAAAGTTGCAAGGAGTGCAGAGGAAAGGTTGAGAACAGTCTAAGTCTCGGGAATAATTTTGTGCTAAGTGTCAAAGAGGGTCGAGGACTTTCCAAAGTCACAAAGACCATGAAATCATCCATTGTTGGGAGGAGACAGGTGACAGAAGATCAAGAGATCCGGGAGTTGGAGCTCCAGGAGGTTTTCCAAGAGAAAACATAAATCTTCGCGAAGTCGCGAAGAGTGATTTGAACCCAGACCGTTGGATCTGGAAGTGATCCGATGATTCAGAGGAATAGTACTCCGAGATATATCTGAGGAGGACAATGAAAGACTCTCGAAGGTCAGAGTCTGAGTAGATCACAACCATCGATCAGAAGGAGGGACAGGGACTGTTGATCCTCGTGCCGTTTTAGTTTTTCGATTCGTAGTTTGAGAATGTAAGAGTTGGTTGTCATGGGAAGAGCCAAATCCTGAAGCTCAAAGTTCTTTTTGTGGTTGAGCCCCAGGACACAGCTCGAGGTCACATGATAGAAAGGGCCTAGCATGAAGAACTAAGTGCCACCACCAACTTTATTCAAAGGGCTAAGAAGAGAACCGTAGGGTCAAAAGGAACTACACTTTAGAGAAAGAAGGACCTGTGATAAATTTTGTTGGGTTCCAACAAGGAACCAAAGAGTCAATCTGATTCGGGTGTTTCGAACAATCCTAGAATGGGAGGTCGAGCAACTCCAAAAGAGAGAAGGGGAGTGAGGCTTGCGCAAGAAGTTGTATTAGAGCGCATAATTGATTTCTGTAGGTAAGGGAGACAGAGTGTGATACTCTATGGAAATTGTTGCAAGGTGTGAAGCAGATGGTAAACAACTAGGTAGGTTGTAGGTGAATCAAGATGGTTGTTGGAGGTCAATAGCATGGTCGAGAAGAAGAATTCCCACATAGAAGAAAAGTGGAGATGGACAAGGAGCTCAGTGAAATCCGAGAGGAGATGGAGAAGCTAGCATTTAATATGTAGTAGGAGGCAAGAGTGCATTGGAGATATGAGTGGCCTTTGAAATGGACATCTAAGTTGAATGTTCGGAAGTTGTTGGCCCGAAGGCAACAACATGTGTTGAAAAGGTGGTTGAGATATTTCTAAAAAATCAATGGCGAGGGAAAGAGATCTGGGAGAGGTCTCGTAGGTTTCCATGTGGGAAATGAGAGGGGATTAGTTGATCTCGTAAGATGCCAGAAGGGAAGAGGAGACATCCCAAATTTCCAAGTGGGAAAGGGATAAGAGATGAGCTTAGATGAGAGTTCACGTCAATAGGGGGTGTTGATAAATGAAGAGGAGGAAGAAAGGATTCATCCATATGAATATTCATGCATAGCTATAAGACGTGTAAATGAAGATGATGACAAGTTGAAAACTTCCATCATAGAGAAGAAGGATCAGAGGTACGTTATGGTCATTGGAGGAGTCGAGATATGTAATGTACCCCAAAATTTCCAACTAATTTTTTTTTTCTAGGTGCATTAAAACTCCTTTACTCTGTTATAATTTATCTGTTTGAACTTAAAACATTACTATCAAAATAAAACATGTACTTATCAACAAATGAAAAGGGGTGATTACCTTTTCCATGAACTCATTCTTATTATTATTACTCAAAACATGTGTTAACATTTGTCATAACAAGTTAAAGTGTGGCCTCTTCATAACACTGTGGACTGGTTATGTCCATAAGGTCTAAAGTAAGTATAGCCTACAAAGTTATTAGCTTTATTAAGGGACCCACCCAAAGCATTTCACTATGGTTCCACTTTCAAACAAGTCTTGGTACTCTCTTCCTCACATCTAATTGTAGGGGGTACTTTAGACTTCATTATGATAATCTCATACAATCAATCTTCTTCTCTTTATTATAACCCCTTATAATTCTAAATAACAAGAATTATTAAAACATTACTATTAAAAGAAAACCCATTAACACAAGGCTCTTATATCTATAGTTGTCCAAGAAAACACATATTTTTGAGTTTAACGTGTGCATTATCGTGTGTCTTTACTTGAAGGGTTTACCCTTGTTCTCATACGGCTTCCTTGCAATGACCATAACCTAATTGAAAGAACACCCTAACTGTCACGGTAGTGGACATTATCATCGGTCTTCTTGTTAGGGTTTTCAATATAGTAGTTAGTGGGTTTTACATACACCAGTTGGACAACAACAGGTTCATTGTGATACACATATTAATGATGGGTTTAGGAACCTACCTAGCATGACAAGTCACCACCCTGAAGTTCACTATCCATCATGGAAGATATTTGATTTCATGACAAGGATTAGCACTAAGAGGGTTAGTGGGATCGGTTCAATGCGCAGTTAATACTTGTCTGGAACTACATTGAATTCTCTGTTTGGGAGTTATGAGGTTTACTGCACGGTACTAGTCCTAGGTCATTGTGACCAAAATGAATACGCCAGGTGTCCATAGTCACATGACCTGAGGACCCGAGGCATCCAGTCACCATTACTCTACGATACGAGGGCACTTGGGTAACTAATGATCCATTTCTCCTTTGGCTCTCTTATGCACTTTTGTAAAATATTGTCCGAGTTAGCCTCTACAACATAGCTCTGTGTATAACTACCAGTGAGGAGGGTGTTCCTGCTCTATGTAAGGCAAGCACAATGTTACACGTCTACCCGGTTTCCTCCATTACCGGGTAAGCTCATGAACTCTAACACTTGAATTTAACTGTAGAAAAGAAGTATGGAAGGTCAGTTGTATTAATTTTGTCTCTGTAATAACTTCTTTATGGTTTGATGGTTGGGGACCTTCGTTTCGCTAAACTCATCTCCCTGTAGTACTTATGTCCCAGATATGGATATAATACGTAGTCTCTAACTTATGGTGGTTTACGATATTCACCTCTCTCATGAGGGTAACTACTCGTTACTCAAGGTTTTTTCTTAAATTGGTAAGCATTTTACATAGGCAATTCAATTTTCTGGATTCAGGAATAGCCCCGTAAGGTTTTTTTAGGGTTTTTTTCAACAACAGTTATCCTTGACTGCCTCTTTATTGTTTTTACTCTTGTTTTTGATGGAGTTTCTCATGACATACCTATTGCTGCACTCACGTGGCTATAACCCTATTACAGTGACCCTAAAAATTCAACTCAATGCTTCTTGTAGTGTAATTGTATACCGAAGTCCTCTGTGTATTCATCCATAGTCAAATTTTTACCATTTGTGAGGGTTTCCGTCAAGACTAGGGCCTCGATTCTTGTTGTTTAAATTCACAATTTTAATTGGTTGTTACTTACGACATTCTCTGTAGGTATGGTTTACATTGTTACTACTCCATTTTGATTTAGTACTAAGTCTTCGAGATATCGGCTCTTGCCTCTGGTTACTGTGGAAATTTTTCATTCTCGGGTTAAAAGTTGAGAAGTCGTGAACTGCTTCCTGTAGTTGTGATAAGGATTCCCTTTACTGTCATGTAAGGTTTTAATGACATTAACTCCACTTACGTTAGTCATGTTTTTTATAGGCATAGATACAATCTTAAGTTTCCTACTCTGTATAGTCATTCTAGAGTCTTAGTTATATTGAAGGATTTACCCTGTTCTGGATTTTAGATATTTTTTCATTAAACTTCACTTTATTCGCATCGAGGGAAAGGAACCTTGATTATCCAGAACCTTGTCCTTGATTGCGTTTTATTTATCTTCAATTTGTAGGTTTAGATAATTATGAAAACAATATCGTAACCCTATCTGTAATCCAAATTAGGCAACTCTGTAAATCATGGTTTATACTATGCGTTCTTTGAAATTCCAGTTATGCTATATATGTTGCATGTTCAATGATGTTTTAAATGTTTGATACATTCTGAGCAATTGGTTATTCTATTCGGTTGCAAGACTAATGATGGGACCCCTGTTTCCACTGCGAGGGTACCCATCATACCTTTCAAGGTCCACTTCCCTCCTTCAACTATGGACCATTCTCTCAGCGTCACTGATGAAGAAAGAAGCACCCCATGCCACCTCAAGTTAAGTATTGAGCTGGTGTTGACTCAATAAAAGTTTTCGTGGGTTCCTTTCTGAATGTTGCTTTCCCCTTAATATTTAATTTTCGTTGTTCACTGGTTCTTGGAATAATTTTGTTTCTATTAATTCCTTGATTCTTCATAATACTATTTAATAACTCCCGATATCCTTTACAAGGATTAGATCTTTTGCGGTCAGTAGATCCAGATATCGTCGTGCTTGAAAAAGGTATTCGAGTTTTGATTTCTAGAGTTTAATCTAAGTTTCCAGGTTCTGTTCACTGCGATACAGAGTTCCACAGTAGGGTTTTGTTATTATGATAATTTTATACCATGCTTCCAAGGATAGCTCGTTTACTTGTAGTTTCAATTCTTAATAGAAAAGACAGAGGGGAAACCTTAGATTTGAAATACGATCTCACTATTTAAAGGTTATGATCGCATGTGTTATGTAAAATTTGTAGATTCGTTTTTGTCTGACACTGTAATAGATAGTATGCTTATGAATACTTATCATTGAACATTCTCTTTTGGTTTATTTGAAAATGAAAAAGGGGATTGTAACCATCTACTCCATTAATATCGTCGGATCAAGTGGAAATGATTGGATTCTTCATAATACTATTTAATAACTCCCGATATCCTTTACAAGGATTAGATCTTTTGCGGTCAGTAGATCCAGATATCGTCGTGCTTGAAAAAGGTATTCTCCGGGAAGCCTTGGATTTCTAGAGCTTCAATCTAAGTTTCCGTGTTCTGCCTAATCGCGATACAGAGTTCCGCAGTAGGGTTTTGTTATTATGATAATTTTATACCATGCTTCCAAGGATAGCTCGTTTACTTGTAGTTTCAATTCTTAATAGAAAAAGCATTTAGGGGAAACCCTAGATTGAAATGCGATCTCACCATTTAAAGGTTATGATCGCATGTGTTATGTAAAATTTGTAGATTCGTTTTTGTCTGACACTGTAATAGATAGTATGCTTATGAATACTTATCATTGAACATTCTCTTCTGGTTTATTTGAAAATGAAAAAGGGGACTGTAACCATCAACTCCATTAATATCGTCGGATCAAGTGGAAATGATTGAAATTTCAGTTATACAAAGTTAATAATAGCTTGTTATGTTATTCATTTATATATATCTCCTCTATTATATATATATATATATATATATATATATATATATATATATATATATATATATATATATATATATATATATATATATATATATATATATATATATATATATATATATATATATATACACTAATTGTCTCCATAATCTTCACTTGACATTGTAAAGATCCATAAAACATGTATATATGTATATATCTTTTCAGGTCTAGTACGAGGTATGAATTCATACAACAATTATTTTTGCTATCTATAGCTAGAATGTATCTCCTACATCTATACACATATATATATACATGATTCAACTATATTTCAATTAACTTCACAGTAGAATTCTTCAATTTACTGGTTAAATAAAACAAAAATTGTAGAGGCTTATTCTAAATCCATTTCATTCTACCAGGAATTTAATCAACAAAACATTCAACCAGAAAATGAGTAGATGTATTTTATTATCTATTAATCAACAAAACATTCATCCAAAATTAAGTAGATGTATTCTATTAGCTATGTAATCAACAAAACATTCATCTAGAATTAAGTATATGTATTCTATAAACTATTTAATCAATAGAATATTCAACTAGGAATGAGTATATGGGCATATCTAATCAAGATGTTGAAACAACAAATGTAACAACCAATTTCCTCCCAACCATAGAATAGAAAAACCAATCTACTTGCTCTCTTCACCCCCTAGCCTGACCATGAATCCATGAGGGAGAACTGCCAAGCTCCTCTTTTTCTATATTCCTCTCCCATATCAGAAATTCCCCCTTTCCTCACACTTAGAAACAATGCTCATAACAACAAGTGATCTCTTTCTCCATCATACTAGGTAGCGTCCTGCCTCCTCCCATATGTTCTATATGAAAAATCATCTTGTGCCTAGGTCTTTTCCCCCTTTGGGAAGTTTTGCAGCTTTACAAATCCCTGATTTTCAAGGGTTGTCAATGGACAAATTCCTCATTTTCCAATTGTAAAATTCAGCCCTGAGGTAGTTCAAGCCTGTTTCAGCCTGGTTGTTCCATTTGTCCCTCAACAATTAATATAAAAATATTTGTCTCTTACAAGTGTCATAGTCAAAGAGTTGGTTGAGAAAATAAAATCTTTTCCCAATAGTCACAATAATAAATTACAATTAACTAAATTCCAAATTCAGAATTGC
>SNQJ01S0089329.1:0-17373 GCA_010110895.2 Picea sitchensis
TTTTTTTTCATTTTTCATCTTATAAAATCCTAAAAAGGAATAAAAGAATGTTTAAATACAATGCAAGAAATGAGTATCATGGGGAAATAAAACTAGTTCCAAGCACATGGAACATACATATGTAAGATGTAGGAAGGATGTGCAATATATGGACACTCGTCAACATATTTCCTCTAGGGGTAAGTGTTTCAGGCTACATAAGAAAAATATGCAAAGGTGAGTGGTTGAAGAGAATGCATAAGTAGTAAAAAGAAAATGGAAAATTGTAGCAGGCATTGAACTCAAAATCACAAGCATCGGTATGTGATGCAACATTACAACTCAAAAAATAAAAAATGGGAGCCCCATGGGTAATGGGCAGAAATAGATTGAGAAGAAGTGATGCATCTTCAATGCAAAGTCATGGAAGAACTAATAGGGATCACGATCCTATGGAAAACTTTAACATGGGTTACAAAATGGTGAGTAAGGTTCGAAATAGGGCACCCGTGAATAGTAGGTTCTAATACTAAAGTTACAACACTTTAAAATAGAGAGATGGATTTGTGTCACAACTTGGTGGGCTTGATCATAGGGAAAAATCTGGAGAAAGAAACTAATAATGCACAATGCAAGAAAAATAATATAACCTACATTCCAGTTTCGAGTTCGTTACCTATCAATGGATCAATTTGGACCAAAGTGATGAAAAAATATAAAGAAAATGTCTCCAAAGTCTTGTTTATATGACCAACAACACTCATCTATAAGTTAATAAATACAAAATATAAACCTCTGATAAAAACTCATTCTCTGGAATATTGAAGCATAAAATCCCATGATCTTTACTCATTTATATGATAATCCTTAAAATATTATATATAAGTTGTAAAAATGAATGAATGAATAAATAAGATGATGGTGTATTACATAGACAGACCCATATAAATAATCTAAGTGTTTCCTTTTCAAAAGAATAACGTATTTTCATAACCCAACCTTTCATTATTGTTTTATTATTCTTATTTATATATTATTTTTATTGTACTCTTCTTTTTTTTATTCATTAGTTATTTTATTATTCTATTTATTAACTTAGGCTTATGTATATAACATTCCTTTCCTCTTTAAGAAATGCTTTGTCCTCAAAGAAATTTTGAATGAATTTTTCTTCCATTGAAGAGAGGCATGTTGATTCTGGATTTGTTTTTTAATACTCATGAGCTCTATTTGTGGATGATGATGGCTTTCTAACCCATATACCTTGTAGTTACTCCCTTGCCATTTGAATTCCATAAATTGTTCTTGTAGGTTTGTGGCATAGGTACCCAATTTCATCAACCATTATGCAGCTAACGACATGTCCATTCCATTAAGGCATAGAAAATAATATCCATATTATAGTTCTTGATTTTGTATATGTATCGAAACATTATGGAAACACCCTAATTCTTTGATTTGTTGGCCATCAATTTGTTGTAGCCATGATATTCCTTATAATGTATACAAAAATATTTAATCGTTTGGCGAGATCAATATCCACAAAGTTGTGTGTACTTCCAGAATATATTAAGATTGTGATATTTTTACCCTAATGAGTCCCTTAAAATTTAGGGTTATTGGTTCCATTTTTCCTATAATGACTACAAGTGATATCATGGGTTTTCCATCTTTTTTGTTTTGTAAGTAAACCAAGTATATTAATATTTACAATATGTACAATAGAGGATCAACCAGTTCACAGTCCTGAGAGATCATGACTATATGTTAAAGTAAACCAACTATATTAATATTTACAGTCTGTACAATAGAGGATCAACCAGTTCACAGTCCTGAGAGATCATGACAATTTGTTGGGCTCAAAAATAAAAAAAAATAGCCTTCCCTAGTGGGGAAACCAGGCATGCAATTTATTTTTGTGTTTTATCATTAAATTGTACCAGAGGTATAAAGAGTCTATAATGGCCATAGCCTGATCTTAAACTAGAAAAATTGAAGAAAACTACAAAAACATCACAGAATCATAATTCTAGGAAAAATTAGGAACCCGTGGTTTCGGTTTTGATGGGGTGCCAAACATAGCAGAAGAAATTCCTAAGCCTGGACCAACAGAAGAAGCACCAGAGCCTAGACTAGCATAAGAAGCATCGAAGCTTGGGCCAACAACACGTGGTTAAAATATTCCCCTTTGCTTGGAGGCCATCCAAGTCATGACCTTGAGCAGGTACTCATTCTGAGACTCCAACATTTCCATCCTGCTCATAAGATGGTGAAAATCCTCATCTTTAGGCAACATGCCAAGTGATACCATTGTTTTAACATGCCAATATAATTATAGGGTGTGAAAAAACTTGGAATTCTTGGTTTTGGAATAGCCCAGTTGAGGAATCACCCCACCCACTTGAAACTCGACCTCAACATCCTCATTAAACTCGCAAGCTAATCATACTTCAACTTCTAGAGCCGACATGGTCACTTTTTCTTCCTCAGGAACGAAGTGCTCGTAGTAGCTTGCAACATCTAGTGCTTCCCTAGTAGCCCGAGATGGCCTAGCCCAAGACAATCCAACACCAGATGTGCAAGATTTGCATCTTCAAAGTTCCATCAAAGCGAGAAGAAAATTGGTTGGAGTGAAGAAACAACTATTAGAGAGTTGACAATCTCTCGAAACCAGATCCAACAGAGAATAATTGGAAATCATAGAGTTGTTTAAAGGAACATAAAGAGAAATGAAATCCTCAGTGATCTTATGAACTCTTCTTGCTTTCCCATGACATACCATAATTGTCAACCTCATGGGAATATGCAACCAAATCCAAAGTCGAGTCTGTAGATATGTCCTCTGCATCAGGTCACTCTTCTCCATGATCATAATGTGATCTAATTCCATGTGTTGATACAAGTGCTTTTTCCTCTTCATCATGCAAAATACCTTAAACTCTATAATTTTCCTTAAAACATTCCTCACGATCATGATTCAATGTCTTGACATTTATAGAAGCAGTTGATTCTAGTTGAGTCAAATGTACCAAAGTGATGCAAGGAGGGACATCTGAAATGCCTTGAGGAGGTGGGGGGGCTCCCGAGGTTCTGGGGCTATGAGCCACGATCCACGCCAACCACATTATCGCCTATTCATGCCGGCACCCAATCCGTGGATGGGTTTTCCATCTTGACTATTGGAGATGGTACTATTATTCCTCAGATAAAGTGGGGTATAACGTGTTGTAGGTTGTTTCACTTCTTCTTTTTGGGTTATAACCTTATTGAAACCCATTGATTCATATTTATTTTGAATTTTCCTAATATATGTGATTGATGCTAATGATACCTTTGGTGAATTTTCATCCTCGACAGTGTCCAAGACGTCCTCTTAAATGGAATTCGACGTTTCTTTTATGATTTTGCAATGATTTCCTTCAATTCAACATGAATTTTATCAACTTGGACACTTAACCTTGCTTGGTCTTGTTGTAAGGTATTATGATTCTGAGTGACCAGGTCTCTTAGCTATGTTTGTTCTTTTTATAGTTAATTGTGATTCCGATTGACCATGTCTCTTAGCTCTATTTATTCCTATCGTAGGGCATCGTGATTCCAAGCGATATATTCTTCTAACTTGTCATGTTTCTCTTTCAATTTATTATGAAGTGATGTATACCTTTCATCACTCTGCTTTTGTTGCTCTTCCATATTCTCCGACCTTGAATTGTTCTCAACCAGTTTTTTAGTCGTGGGTGGAGTTCCTTTTCGATCAATTTTGACTCACTTACATTGTTGTAAGTATGGTAAAAAAAAATATTGGTTCTAGTAAAAAACATTTTTACTGAGTTGATAGATTTTTTTTACCGAGTCTAGTAAAATAATATTTACCGAGTCGATAAATATTTTTTACTAGGTCTAGTAAAAAATAAATTACCGGGTCTGTAATTTATTTTACTGATATGTTAAAACAATATTACCGAATTTGGTCATTTTTTTACCATTCTTTGATACCACATGAAGTGTAAAAGCCCTAGATCCTTAGTCAATTATATGAGAATCCTTAAAATATTCTATATAAGTTGTAAAAATGAATGAATGAATGCATAAGATGATCATGTATCACATTGTCAGGCCCATATAAATAATCTAAGTGATACCTTTTCAAAAAAATAATATAGTTTTCGAACTTGACCTTTCATTATTGTTTTATTATTCTTATTATATTCTTATTTATTAGTTCTTTTGTTATTTTATTTATTAACTTAGGCTTATGTATATAACAAATACAAAACTTGAAAACAACAAACCTTAAAACTACAATATGATACAAAGCACTACATAGCCTCGTGGCCTACACATAATACTTATTCTGGTAGAGCCCCTTGTGAGGATTAGGCCAAGGATTCCTTTCCTCATCAACCTATAAATTCTCCAGTGTGGGAAGAAAGAACAATCAATGATGCATGTCTTCCCATGGTATATTATTCATAGTAATGGCTTCAAGGATAGCCTCATCTGAAGGCAATTCAACACCCAATAAATCATATGAACTGGGAGTTTTGACAGCCTAGGTGGGAAAAGAAAACTAATCGTATTCCATAGAATGATGGAGACTTTGATTAAAGATGGAAGATTTCATCAACAAAGACTCACAAGTACTAGGGCTTAAGGACCTACAAATAGTGAGATCTAAATCAAGAGGAAAATCATCGTCCCTCGGGCCAATAGGGGGAAGCAAGGGCTCCCATGCCCCCATTGGATAAATCACCTGATAAATTACCATGACCATGTCCCAAGAAGGAAACATGAGTGTGAAGTTTCCTTCCTAGAAGCAATTGAACACTAAGGATATGATGCCAAATAATTCACCTATGGTGGGGTAGATTCCACTTGAATACTAGGAATGTATAAAGGGGTGGAGATATAAATTAGAATTAGAATGGTAATTATTATATGCAAGTTGATCGATAGTGACAATGCTTCCATTATGAGGAAAATGCGTCACTTGAAAGAGTGTAGACACCACAACATTCATAGCATATACATAATAACACCCAAGGAGCATATTGAAGTCCAATGGATCCTCCACCACTATCATATTGGTCAAAAATATTTCCCCACCTAATGTGATAGGAAACTAAGGAAGAACCCCTAAAGATTCACTAGGTCTTCTATCAAAAGACAACACGTGACTAGTAGTTGACACAAGCTTGGGAGGACCCAAATCTTGCAAGCCAAGGAGGATACAATTCTTGTGGAGAATCCTTCATCTACTATACATTGGTAAATTTGCGTTGAATTAAATTCAACCCTTATTTGGAAGGGTTCAGAAGAATGGAGCTAAGGCTCAACAAGATTATTACAAACAAAAGAAACCATCCTCGAACTTGGAGGAAGCATGCTCAAAGTGAGTGAAATGTCCCCTTATTTAGAAGTTTTTAAATAGGTAGTGAATAAAATATGGATAGTAGACACATCACTCCCAGAAAGAAGAGTGGGATCGGATAAATATTGCATCAATTCGACGAATTCATCAACTAATGGTTGAATGTTTTTCTACGGAACCAAAGGTAGTTCAGGAGCAAAACAACCTTGAGATAAGGACCATGATCCTTTGGAATAGCAAGGCACAAATGATGAAAGTGATCTCCCTTGCAAAGTTTACAAGGGAACTTAGGTTTGTTTCCTATTCCTCTAGATTTCTCAACAACATCAATTCCCCCAACATGACTCACATTAGTTGGTGGATATACCCCAACATGACTTGCATTGGTTGGTGGCTTATATCTAATATGACTTGCAGTGACTAGTTTCTTACCCATAGATTGACTTGTAGCAACTGGTGTCACATATTCAGCATGACTTGTGGTGGTTGGTGAATTTTCCCTTTATCCTAACTTCTTCTTTTTTCTATTCCCTTTATACTTCTAGTTACTAGTAGCTAGACTTTCACAAAATGAGGTAGAAGGAGGAGGAATAGATTTCACTAGTGAAGAAGGTAAAGGGTCAAGATCAATTTGATTCTCTTCACATAAGGTTCTTATATGAGAAGCCTTGAGAGTATTTGAAACATTCAGAGTAGACCACGACCAAAATGGTAGCCCAACAGTCAACCCAAGAATATTCAAAGTAGCCATCAAGGAGGCACTAATATTTCCAAAGAAAGGAAAAGCACAAGAATCCCCTTGGTGTTATAAAATAGGATCACATAGCAATAAAACAAAAAAAAATGTCAAAATAAATAGAAAAGACACACAATAAAATAGAGACACAAATATACATGATTCACCTAGTGTGGGATACTTCCACCAGAGAAATTGTCAGGTCCTTCCTTTATTATTGTCCAACAAATGAAGGGATACAACCTACAACATACCTATTGTAACTTCCTCTTCTTTCTCTCACAATCTCTTCTCTCAAAATAAAATATTCACTCACATACACAACTGCAATATAATTCCCTCATAAAATAGGGTTTCCTTCTAGGGAAAAAAACCCTAGTATAACTTCTACCATCAAATCTCTGACCTTATAATGAATGGTCCAGATTGACTATGAAATTACAATATTTTACAAGGAAATTTTCCCAAAAACTTCTCTTAAGGGGTGTTTCCCCCAAACCCCCTGTCAGGGGGGAGGTGCTCCAAAATTCCTCTCCCCGTTCTGGAGAGATATGTGGGGGGGAATCCCCCCCACACCCCCCATTAGATAACGAATTCCAAACACAGAAGAAACAATACCTTTGAATCAGGAAGATAATCAAGCTCCACAACCAACAATCTCCCACTTTGAGAATGTTCACAACAACTCCATTGTTTTTGTACATATTGGACTATGATCCACCTTGGACAAGAAAAAATTATCATCTTCACCTTCATGCTTGAAGGCCAATTCAAATTGAGCAGAAACTCAATTTCTCCCTGGTTACTACCTTTGTTAACATGTCTGCAAGATTCTGGCTAGTATGTATCTTTTCCAACTTCAATTTTCCATCTTCCAAAATGGATTATATGAAATGGTACCTAAGTTGTATATTCTTAGTATTATAATGGAAGTTTGATTTATTTGCAAGATTAATGGCACTTTGGATGTCACCGTACAACTTGTTATTCTCCTACTTCTTTCCCAATTCCTCCATAAACCTATGTAACCAAATCATCTCTTTACTACCCTCTATAGCATAAACATACTTTGCTTGCGTTGTTGAAAGTGCAACAACCTTTTGCAGTTTCGAAAGTCAACTTACCGTTGTTCCACCTACAATAAAAACATACCCTGTGGTGCTTTTGTTGCTATCTTTATCACTTGCCATATCAGAATCAACATATCCATGTAGAAAAATGTTTGAATCTACAAAACATAAGGCATGAATCACAATACCTCTCTAATACCTGAGAATCCATTTTACTACCCCCTAATGTTATTTACCTAGATTTTTCATATACCTGCTCACAACTCCCACTGCATGTGCAATATATAGTCTTGTGCACACCATAGCATACATCAAGCTACCACTTTTTGATGAATAAGGGACCCTGGACATGTATTCTATCTGCTCCTGTGTCTTGGCACACATTTACTTAGTTAATTTGAAATGGTTGGCCAAAGGTGTACTAACTAGTTTTTCATTCTACATTCTAAACCTCTCCAACACCTTCTCTATGTACTCACCCTGAGACAATATAAATTTACAAATTTTCTTGTCTCTTCTTATTCTCATACCAAGGATTTTCTTTGCAGTGCCTGTTGAGATCCCATTTTGTCACTCACCATACACCTCTTTTGGCCATTTACCCCCCTACCTAGGCATTGAAATACAACTTATTACCTCCCATTACTACATATTTGCTTGCCTAAAGATCCGGATTACAACATGAGGTAAAATTTGTTCATTTCGATAATTTCTGAAGTTCTTGATAAATTAATTAGGATATATTAGCTGTTTGTTTACCAATGATAAAAGACACTTACATTTTCAATGAAACAATTGTTCCCTTACTATTCATGTCTTTTCAGTACCTACACAGGCATTCTGGTACCTAAGGTTGTAGCTTCTCCTAGTTGTGCGCACCCAGGATGGAGTTAGCAACATGGGTATTGTTCTTATGGTTAATGTAATTGTTGTTGACCATTTCTCTTGCGCCCAATAGTCTTCTATTTACACAGGGATCGACCCACGAACAAATATTCTAGAGTAGCACTAGATCGGGGTCCGAACTTAGCACAGGATGATATCTACAATGGTTGTAACAATTTCCTAAGATAGAGGAAATCATGGTTAGTAATATCCTCTAGTTTTGTTAAGTCATTTTTGGCCCCGAGTTCCCGAGAAATGGGGAAATAAATGTAATCTGATATACTCAGAACCAAATATATATGAGGGGGTTTGCTCTGTGTAATTTTTATGTTGTACATACTCTTTGCAAAAGTTAATGAAAAACCGTGTTATCCATTTCTTGTCTTGATATTATGATGAATGTGTTGTGAGTAAAGTAAGGGTTTATGTGTGATAGTAATTAGGTTTTGATTTATCTATGTTCATAAGCGTGGTGAGTTACTGAAGCGTTTTTGCTCACTACTTGGGAAGGCATGGGCCCACCTCCCCTGGTAAGTTGAGTTATCTGTATAGTATCTGTTTTTTTTTACTTTGTTGTAGCTACATTCTTGAATGGATTGGTATGGAGTTTAGATTCTAAGTTTGCTTGAGGTTTTGTGTGTTTTGTATCCATTGGGGATTTCTCTTAAGTTATGAATCAGATTGCCCTTAGTACGATGGAGAAGCTTTCATAAGAACACATAAATTGCAAATAAATGATTTTATGCATATATTTCACCAAAGGATATCTCATTTAAATACTTCCCATAAATGATGAATAAGTAAGCATTCAGCTCATTCACTGGATAAATTGGGATCTAGAATTCTTCTACTGTGTATGTGCCAACCTAGGGTTATAATACGATATGCACACGATTGATTCTAAATTAACAAAGGCTAGTTTATTGAACACATTATAACGATCTAAAATGAGATGTATGAGCCCACTGAGACTTCCATAATTCATATCTATTCACAAGGAAACATTTCATCACTTATTTTCAGATAAGAAAAATTAATATTAAATATAGAAGCTTTGTGATGACCTGGTCACATTTAATAAACTTTGAATACATCTTCTATTGTTGAAAGAATGGATTGTATCTGCAGAATAATCAGTTACTGTATTCAGACTCTATGGTATTGAGGGCGTAGGTTGTTAATGAGACTCTATCTTTGGGGATTTGAATTACTTGCTTATTATGCGTGGTGTGACCTCTAGAGGTACTGTAGCAATGAGAGATAACATTTCAGGAGCTAAGAGCTTAGTTTAAATGCATGTTGTGTGTTTACATTTGAGTGTAACTATTGATTAATGTATAAGATGTGTGTTTAAATTCCTTGCTGAGTGTTACAAGTGTTCCTAGAATTTAGTTACCTTGTTTATTCATCAGATAAAGTGTCAAGCTTTGTGGCAAGACTCTTCCAGATTCATTCCCCTATACACCGGTTATTATGTGTGGGTAGGAATGCAGTGGCACCCTGTAGTCTGTCATGCTTGTTATGAGGTAAATCCTCTTAGGTTACGAATAGGTTCGGTTGATAGGGGACATTCTCCAGCTGAGTAGTCTCATGATAGGTCAATAACATAATCACATGGAGACTTGAGTGGATTCATAAAGTTGACTGATACAGACATCTACTTGGGGAATTGTTGTTTTGTTTTCACCAATCAAGAGATGATTGCCTTTTTAGAATTTATATGATTGATCCCTAAGTTGATTGTTAAGTAGATAGTTTGGTTTGAGTTATTGCTTGATCAAGTGATTTATTAGTCCTCTTTCTCCTGGAAAGACAAACTAGGATATACTTCTGTCAGTTACCTGCACATACTATGTCTGCAGTTCATCAACTTACAAACCTGGTTGACAATTTATGTGGGATTTTATTACAGTAATTAAATAGCCCAACAATGCCCAAATCCTTCATTGCAAATGAATTATCTAATTTATTTTTTAGCACATTAATATCCTACATGTCAGACCCTACAACAAGCATGTCATCTACATACAATAGAAAGATAATATAACTTCCATTTTCTAGCCTCTAAAAATAAACATAATGATCAAAATGGCATCTACTATAATCTTGTTCTGTCATAAACCTGTCAAACTTAAAATACCATTTTCTTGGAGCTTTTTTTAGGCCATACAAGCTCTTCTTCAACCCGCATACCAAATTCTCCTTTCCTTTGACCTCATACCCCTGTGGTTGATGTATATAAATCTATTCATCCAAATCCCCATGGATAAAATATATTTTTACATCTAACCGTTCAAGATGCACATATTCTACTTCCACAAGACTTAAAATAGTCCTAATTGAAGTCATTTTAACAATAGGATAAAATATTTCATCAAAATCTATACCTTTCTTCTGTGCAAACCCCTTTACAACAAGTCTATCCTTGTACCACTTTTTGCCTCCATCTTCTTCATTCAACCTGTAAACCCATTTATTCTGCAATCCTCTTTTTCTTGTAGGAAACTGAACCAAGTCCCAAGTCTAATTATTTACAAAGGAATCCATTTCCTCTTTCATGCCTTTCTCCCACTTATTTTTGGTGTCTACCTGCATTGCCTCTTCATAACTTTCTGGTTCACCAAAGTCAGTCAACAATAAATAATACAATGAATTAGAGTATCATTCAAGGGGTCTACTTAACTTGGTAGATCTTCTAACAACACTTGTAGGAGTTTGAGGTGTCTGTTGCTCCTGTTGTTGTACATTTTGATTTTCTGGTACCTTTGGAATTTCATTTTCTTTGATTTCATCAAGCACTATGTATTATGTGTTTTCCTTTTCTTGTTTCTTTCCCTACAACTAATCTCTGTAAATGACATTTTCATTGAATACCACATCTCTACTCCTAATGATTTTATGATTTTCATAATCCCATAAGCGATAACCAAAATCATTAACACTGTATCCAATAAAGATACACTTCTTGGATTTTACCTCAAGCTTTGTTCTATTTTCTTTATCAATATGGACAAATGCTTCACAACCAAAATTCTTCAAAAATGAATAGTTTACCTTTTTACCGGTCCATGCCTCCTATGGAATCCCACCATCCAAGGAGATTGAAGGCCCTTTGTTTATTAAGTAATTAAAAATATCTACAACATCTGCCCAAAACTCTAAAGGCAACCTAACATGCAATCTCATACTCCTTGCACGTTCCATGATTGTCCTATTCATCCTTTCTAACATACCATTTTATTGTGGTGTTCCTTGAACTGTCTTCTCTCTACGAATATGATGGTATGAATAGTAATCATCAAACTCCTTGTTGTAGTATTCAGCTCCATTGTCTGATATGAGACACTTCAACATTTTTCTTGTCTCATTCTCAACCAAAGCTTTCCATTTCTTAAAAGTGTCAAAAACATCAGATTTTTATCAAATGCAATAAACCCAAGTTTTTCTATTTTCATCATCAATAACAGTAACACAATAACAATATCCACCAAGAGATGATACCTAAGTTAGTCCCCATACATCTGTATGCACAAGATCTAACTTTTCACTCTTCTTTTCCTTTCCAACCCTTAGAATATGTCTCTCTTATGTTTCCCATAAACACAGTGTTCACATAAATCCAAAACAACTTGATTAATATCTGGAAACAAATTCCTTTTGTAAAGTATATGCATCCACTTCTCACTCATGTGTCCAAGCCTATGATGCCACAGTGTTGTATCCACACATGTAGAAGCTAAAGAGATTGAAGAGTCAACATTACTAGTACATAAATACAATGTACCTACCTTCTCTCATTTTTCCATTACCAATGATCCTTTAGTGACCTTCCATGGCTTATTTGTAAATGTAGATATATAGCCTTCACTTTCCAACCATCATGTTGAAATTGCTTTTCTTCTCAGATCTAGTATATGTCTCACCTCTTTCAGTAACGATTGGTTTCAATTCTTTTTCTTTATTTTTACCTTACCCATTCCAACAATTTGGCATGGTTCATCATCATCCAAATAAATCTGTCCAAAATCACCTTGAACGTAATATTGGAAATATACCCTATGGGGTGTGGCATGAAATGAATCCCCTGAATCTACTACCCAATATTTAGTAATATTTCTAAAGAAAGACTCAAACAATCTTGTAACACATCACCTATTACATTTTCTTTCTGATTTTTCTCCTATTTTCCATCTCTTTGTTTCTTTGGAGCTCTACAATAATTCTTCAGATGTCCTTTCTTCCCACAATTCCAACACTCTATCTTTCCTAGTATAGATTTGGATATTCTTTTCCTAGAATTCCCGCGGTTCCCTAAGGTCTTTCCTCTATCCTTTTTTCTTCCCCTATTCTCCAAGGTCAACACATTACCTGATGTCTCACCTATGCTTTTCCGTCGCATTTCCTCGCTAAGGATAACTCCAACAACATCATCAAATTTTAGAGTGTTTGAACCGAAGACATAGTTACTTACAACCATGACCAAGCCATTCCATCTTTCTGGCAATGAGCACAGTATTAGAAGAGCCCTAACCTCATCATCAAATTCCACTTTTACAGAACTTAGTTGATTAGCAACTGTATTAAATTCATTTAAATGGTCAACAATAGACCCACCTTCTAACATATTCATATTAAATAATCTCTTCATTAGAAATACCTTATTGGAGGTCGAGGGTTTTTCATAAAGTTTAGCCAATTCCTTCATCAGATCCTTCATTGTCATTTCTTTTGAAATATTGAAAGCCACTGATACTGCTAGGCACAACTGTATTGTTCCCAATGCCTTTCTGTCACAAATTTCCCATTCTTCGTCCTTCATACTCGTGGATTTATTTGTTTTTCCTCCCAACAGTAGGAAAATATCCTTCTGATATAGATAGTCTTCCATTTGCATCTTCCATAATTGGTAATTTGCCCATTAAATTTCTTGACCTTAAACTTTCCATCTTCTTCCATTTCTCCCACTCGAACCAAGAAACCTAATTTCACGTGAGTTACCTATTTCTCTCACACCAGTTGTTATAAAAATAGGATTGCAAAGAAATAAAATAAAACAAATGCGGAAACAAACACAAAATATACACAATACAATAGAGACACAAATATACGTGGTTCACCCAGTGTGGGCTATGTCCACCAGAGAAATTTCCAGGTCCTTCCTTTATTATTATCCAGCAAATGAAGAGATACAACCTACAACATACCCATTGTAACTCCCTCTTCTTTCTCTCACGGTATCCTCTCTCAAAATGCAATATTGACTCACATACATACCTGCAAGATAATTCCCTCATAAAAGAGGGTTTCCTTCTAGGGAAAAAAACCCTAACATAACTTCTACTGTGTTGTCCCTTGACCAAGTTTTGGGAGATCCTTGGTCAAGTTTGACCTATTTTGGGACTTCGACAGCCTGTCGAAGATGGAGCGCAAGACGAAGCAGAGATCGCGAGATCTCGACCCCTTTTTGGGTCCTTTTTGATATTTGGGATTATGTAATGGGTATGGGATGTCGACCAATGGGTTTACCCATGTTTAGGCATATTTTGTATTGTATAAATAGATGTCTAGGAAATGTAAGGGATGTATATACATATCTGTGTGATATTGGGCTAAGTGCTAAGTAAGGATTGTAAGTGTTGTGTGCATACTGTGTGAGACTTCATAGTTACGTGCAAGTAATTGTAAGAAGGCTTGGTGTTGTACCCTAGTTTGAAGAAGGAGGATCTAGTGGAGTGTGCGTAGATATCTTGTCTTCTGTGGAGTAGGATTTTGATGCTATGTGCTTGTAAGAATCTTGACAAAGATAATAAATAAGAAGATTTGGTGAACGTAGCCCCAGGGCGGGGGTGAACCACGTATATGTTGTGTTTCTCTGCTTTGTGAAATGTCTTGATGTGTTTATGTCTTTATTTGCTAAGTGCTTTGATGCAGATTGATAGATCTGTTTATTCTTGTGCTAATGATGTATATGAATGTAAATCTGACCTATGTGAATATTCTTAGTGCTTGAATCTGATAGATTTAATATATCTATTTATGATAAGTGCTTAGATACATCAGATCTGAGTGAATGATGTGATGCTCTGATTTATCTGCGCAGTAGATAGTGGTTAAGTATTGGTGAACTATCGGTGCTAAGTTCTCTGTTAAGTATTACAATCACAGATCTGTGTCCCAGCTAAGGTTGCAGACACTTGAGTCCTGCAACCACCCCTACCTCTACCTCGGGTGAGACTTCATCTACTTCATAGGTGTTGCCGAAAGGGTCGGTATTTAGGGTTTTTTGTGTGTGTTGTTGTAGGGTTGAACCCTGGGTCTACCCCTGTGCCAACAAATGGTTCCGTTGTCGGGACCTGAAACTGTGATTGTTGGGAACTAAGGAACAAGAATCTTTATGCAAAGATCCAAACTGAAACTGTGCAAGCTCTGTGCATAGATATTTCTCTCTAGTGCGCAGTATTCTACTTGATTTATAAAAGCTCTGTGTTAAAGAAAGAAGCCTGATCTGAAGAAAAGAGGTAATATCTGCAAGCTCTGTGCTCTGATAAAGGTAAGAAAAGTAAAAAATTTTGGATCTTTAAGCTTTGTGCTTTGTAGAAGTAAGATAAGTGGAAAATTTTGTTTCAACAATATGGATTTTGGTATGTTTGACAGATTCTATCCTAGCTTCAAAACTAGGGCACTAATAGATGAAAAAAAGTTTGATATGAGTAGATCTAATAAGAATAGTGAAAGATATGTTATACCTATGCATAGAGAGAATGTTTGGACTAACAATTGGATGCAGGATCCTAGAAAGAAATGTTTGCAGTTTAGCTACCATGATCCTAGTGCGCAATATAGGAAAGGCTAGGGATCATTTAAAAGAAAGAGAGGATTAACTCTCTGTTACAGTTGCAGGAAACCGGGACATCTTGCTAAGGAATGCCCTAGGAGAAGACCTAGTTGTCTTTGTTGCAAAGCTATGGACCATAAAGTATTGGATTGTCCTAGAATGATTTCTAATCTTGAAGGAATGAACATGAGAAAAGAAAACCCTAAGGCAGATCCAGAACTCCAGAAAGAATCAGAAAAAGTATTGCTACATATGAAAGAAACCCTGAATGATCACCGACATATCAGTTTATCAGAGATATTCAAAGAAAAATAATGCCTTGAAGCAATAATAAGAGGCTTCAACATTGATTGTGTTCTAGATGAGGAAACATAGGTGAATATCATGACAAAAAAAACTTGGGAACTGTTAGGGAAGCCTGATATGACTCCTTCATTGGGAGGAATAGGTTTATTTAGAGGAAAACTGATAAACCTATGTGGAAAGCTCACCCGGATACCTATGAATGCTAATGGAAATTCGACAGAGGAAGAATTTGAAGTTGTTAAATTTATTGAGGACAACGCTCCATTTACTATGTTGCTCGGAAAACCTTGGATTAAAAGAGATCGGGCCAGAAGGAAAGAAGAAGAAGAAGTTTTAGAACAACAGAAGCAAGAATTGAAAGAATTCATGACTAGAAGGATTGTATACTTGATTGAAGAAAATAAGAACAGATCGAAGCTATTTAACACCAGAAACCTAGATGCATAGATGATTTTAGGGGCTAAATTTCGCAAATGGGCTAATTTTTTATGGTTTTCCCAAAAACAATTTTGCCAATTTCCATTTTTTCTAAAACCGATTCGCCCAAGTTCCATAGAATAAAATTATTTTGCCTCAAAAATTGCCAAAATTTTATAGAAATTATATAAAATCCTTAGAAATTTGAATATTTTTACAAAACTATCGCCAAACATTTTACATTTTGCATATTAAGGACTAGTAATATTAGCCCATGTTTCTACATTTTAATATGAATTTCCATCCTTAAAATCATCCCTGCCCAGATGTCAAAGTTGCAAGAACACTAGAAGACCCACAGAAGATTGAAGTACCTATTCCAGATAAAGAAGAAGTATCACCCTTGAATCTTAGGAAATAATCTCAACATCGCGAAGTAACTATGCCAAAAGAAGATAATAATCAGAATGGAAAAAGGCATACTGAGATGAAGCTCACTCGGAAGAAGGATAGGAAGCTAAGTAAGAAAAGAGCTAAGATCGACAAGTTGCAGAAGGTTCCAGAGGGAACTTCGTAGAAGGAACTTTGCAAAATTGGAGCTTCGCCGGAATATCAGAACAACATCACATGGCACTTTGCCATGGCGAAGCAATATAACCGTTGGGAACAATATAACCGTTTGGCCGATGCATCGAACGGGCAGAAAGGAATTTATGGTTCGCCACCAGATCATTGGACTGCACCGTAATGGACAAAACAAAGTTAATGAAGGCTTCTCACCCGTTGCAAGAGATTCATTACCAAGTTATCTATTTATCCCGTCGCACCATTCACTAAGAACACTTTTGCTAACCATGAATCTGAGCCCACAGACTAATTGATTTTACACATTGATCATTGCACCATTTCCCTCTATCCTATTGCAGTGTCTAAGTTACTCTTTGAACCCGAGATTTCCAATCCCGAGCGTGTATGTCAGACGAGTTCAGCGCTACAAAGAAAGTTGTTGAAGAAGTTTTGATCGACCTCATGACTGAAAGAGTCACGTTGATGTCTAGAGGTGTACAAGATTCATCGACGCGAATGGTGTAATCCTCTTCGTTGACTGCTCACGGAGCCAGACCATCCTGACCATCAACAGAAAAGAGAACCAAGCATAAAGACAACCTCGCAAATGAAAAACCGATTCCAACCATATTTCCCGATTACATTCCGCCTCTAGCTGGCGCGGTGAATCGTGATAGTGTACCACACGATCTAGAGTACACCATAATTACTGCATACCTCCCAAAGGGGATACGCGCAGTTTGAACAAACTAGGATAAGATCGCAACACTAAAGTTCAGCGAATTCAACCTCGAAGATTGCAAGGTCTATGGTATGCTCGCCCCATACAAGTACCTGTTGGGTATGTGTTATATTCTTTGCACGAATAGTAGTGTCTGAGCGTCTGCATCAGGTGCACAGGGAGGTTAGAGGGGGGGCCGCTAGTCCCCCCCTCGGGGGGTGCAGGGGGGCGGAACGCCCCACGCGCGGGTTCAGGGGTAGCACCCCCGAAATTTTTTTCGCAGCGGAACGACAAATTTCTGGGACGACATATTTCCGGGACCACATGATATTTAGGTGGTTTTTCGGCACATGGATTTTTGTCGATGGTTTTCTTTTTTCGGTTAAGGAATTAGGGCTTTGGACTAATCCAGGTCATTGGGTTAGGGTTTTGGATGCCGCTGGCTCCTATATGTATATTGTATTGTAAACAATGTAACACAATGTA
>SNQJ01S0089329.1:17423-28581 GCA_010110895.2 Picea sitchensis
ACAATGTATGAATATAATATATGTTGGTTTTCCCGGTTTGGGTTTCCAGGGGAAAAATCTCTGTGTAATGTTTGCATTTGCCATTGTATCTTTTCTATTCTTTTCCGAATAGTTGTTTACAGTAGACATTGTACAAGGTTATAATTTACAGTACCTAACTAGAACTAAAGGAAAAAATTGAAAGATCATCCCTCGGCAATGGACTATGGACCTTGCGCAGTCCACCCTGTTGAATGTCATGAAGATCCCACACTTCAGAAGACACCAAGAGTCAATGCATGCATCAAGCTGCTACTGTCATGTTACCATGGTGGATACTTATAGCTATACCGCTACATTACAGTTGACCCAACACTGATCCACAAAATCATAGGCCTGAGTATGCAAGGACCTGACCCGCAAGAATTTTATCTTGGAAAAGCCGCAGATTGCACACTAGCACAGAAGATCAAGGACACCTATGGCGATGTCGAGAAGGAAACAAGAGGCTACAAGGTAGCTTCCATCCAGAGTGGCGCAGTGTGCCTTGCATGTCAACTAATAGCTAGAAAGTTAGTAAGGAAGAGCTGACCTACGCAGGTCACCGTCTTTGTCGTTCACCTCGCAGGGAAGTGCGCAGAAGGCCTACAGATGAACTAGGTGAAGTACCTAGTTAACCAGTTGGAACTAGATTTCCGAGAAGCAAAGGATCAGGGTTTTGAATTTCATTTCAACTGGATCCTGGTCCTCATTTCATTCGTTGCCTGGGATATGCCGGAAGGAGCAACCTTCCTAGACATAGAGTCGTTCGAACCGCTTGCCGTGAAGTTCGCTACCCTATGGTATTCAACTGATATGAACAAATAGTGGCAATCAAATTTTTTGTTCCATTCATACTACCTCTAGCTAAAGCGAGCCATCGAAGCCAAGCCTCGCATGACTCTAAATACCTTACAAAGGTTTTGACCCCTAATAAAGTTCAACGTAGATAGGCACTTCACCTACATTACGGTGCGAGCAGATGAACATAAAGAGAAGCTCTAGACATATTATAAGCTTACAAAAGAATACCTTGAGGAAATTACTAAGGAATGGTCTGTTGACCTTCTTATCCCCGCCAACCCTGTAGAGATGTCTGACCCCGACAACCTGGAGACCACACATAAATAACAGAACACATCGGACCTAGCAAAACGAAGAGGACTGAAGAGGTTCAAGACCTAAGAAACACCTCAGGGAAGACTACTTCCATGTCACTTGACCGAGGGGGTGATGATGAAGTACAAGATGGATAGAATCTCAGTGAAGTAACATTGCCCAGAGATGAGGCGGACCCCTTGAAGAAGAGGAAGGTTTCCCCCCAAAAAACCTTCTTCCTAGAAGAAGTCAAAAGCCACCATGACCAAGATGCAGACTATACTCACCTCCGATGATTTTGACTTCATCATAGCAACCCTGAACGATGCTTCACTGGAAATAGCAGAAAAGCAAGCGGCCAAACAAGAAGAAATGTATGATAGGATTGAAGTCGAACTTTGAGGGGTACAAAAGGCCCTTCAGTCCAGTCATGTAGTCTCCACTACGCCCCTTCCATCAGGACAACCAGAGTTGGGAGATGAGCCAGACCAACTCCACCGACTAGCTGATGCAATCGAAGCTCACCTTCACCGAGCACAAGAGGAAATAGAACAAGCCACCCAGGCTTTGACACAAGTGCAAGGAGAACTTGTAGAGAAGCGTCGAACTCCAGAGAAAGAAAATATTTCTCTCCAAGCGAAGTTCGATGAAGAAAAAGCACAGATGCAGCAAGGAAAAGAATAGTTGCTCGTAGAGAAACTTGAAGTGAAAGAAGCGATCAATAGAGCACGTTGCTCTGTGATAGTCGTAGACATAAAGGCAGAGGATCGAGTCACACAACAAGTGGAGCATCTTGTAGAAGCTATCCAACAATTACAGCAATGCATAGCAGACTTAGAGCTCCGCGCAGTACCCGAGACTCCATAGGATGTAAGGGATCAAAGAGAAGAAACTGCTCAAAGTGCAGTTGAGTGAATAAAATCCCTTGCTATGGAATGCAAGTAACTCATCTATCACAGTGCCCACACCTATGAGAAACTCACAGAGAATCCAAAACTGAAGGCACTGGAGTCACATCTCCAAGAGGCGAAGTATCAAGCCGAAAAGATACAGGAGCAGCTGAAGCCCCTGTCAATTGTTGAAAGAATGAAGCGCTCCCAAGAGCAATGCACTGCCCAACAGAAGATCCACACTATCCAAAGCAAATTTATGGAAGTAAATCAGAGGCTCCAACCTGTACGAGATAAGGCCTACCAATTGTTCACAGAGGTCGAAGGTCGAGGAGTAGAACTAGAACAAGTTGTCGCTGCAGTTGAACAGTGCCTAGAAGGACCTGTCATTGCCACAGTCATCCAAGAGTTCATTGAACAAGAGGCCATGGCACAACAACAAGTCGAAGCAACTCAAGCCAATCTCGAGGCTTTCTAAGAAAAACTACCCAGATCAGAGTGACTCGGAACGAGTCACAGGTGAGTGTTGGGGGCCTCTTGCACCTTGACCAAGTTTTGGGAGATCCTTGGTCAAGTTTGACCTATTTTGGGACTTCGACAGCCTGTCGAAGACGGAGCGCAAGACGAAGCAGAGATCACGGGATATCGACCCCTTTTTGGGTCCTTTTTGAGATTTGGGATTATGTAACGGGTATGGGATGTTGGTCCATGGGTTTACCCATGTTTAGGACTATTTTGTAATGTATACATAGATTTCTAGGCAATGTAAGGGATGTATATACATATCTGTGTGATATTGGGCTAAGCGATAAGTAAGGATTGTAAGTGATCTGTGCATACTGTGTGAGACTTGCAGAGTTACGTGAAAGTAATTGTAAGAAGGCTTGGTGTTGTACCCTAGTTTGAAGAAGGAGGATCTAGCGGAGTGCGCACAGATCTCCTATCTTCTGTGGAGTAGGATTTTGATGATATGTGCCTATAAGAAGCTTGACAAAGATAATAAAGAAGAAGATTTGGTGGATGTAGCCCCAGGGTGGGGGTGAACCACATATATGTTGTGTTTCTCTACTTTGTGCAATGTCTTGATGTGTTTATGTCTTTATTTGCTAAGTGCTTTGATGCAGATAGATATATATGTTTATGCTTGTGCCATTGATGTATATGAATTTAGATCTGACCTATGTGAATATGCTTAGTGCTTGAATCTACTAGATTTAATCTACCTCTTTATGATAAGTGCTTAGATACATCATATCCGAGTGAATGATGCAATGCTTTGTTTCATCTGCGCAGTAGATAGTGGTTAAGTATTGGTGAACTATCGGTGCTAAGTGATTTGTTAAGTATTACAATCACATATCTGTGTCCCAGCTAAGGTTCCATACACTTGAGTCCTGCAACCACCCATGCCTCTACCTCGAGTGAGACTTCATCTACTTCACAGGTGTTGTCGAAAGGGTCGGTAGTTAGGGTTTTATTAGTGTGTTGTTGTAGTGTTGAGCCCTGGGTCTACCCCTGTGCCAACATTCTATCAGATCTACAACCTTATAATGAACGGTCCAAATTGACTACGAAATTACAATATTTTACAAGGAAATTTTCCCAAAAATGTATCTTCAAGGGCACTTCCCTCGAACCCCCTCTAGGGGAGGGAGGCTCCAAAATTTATCGCCACCCCATGGAAAGAGATGTGGGGGGGAAAGCCCCCCCACACCCCTTATTTGGGTAATGGGGTCCAAACCCGGCTGATAAAAGACCTTTGAATCAGGAAGTTAATCAGGCTCCACAACCAACACTTGGTAAGGGTTCCCTTGGTTGGCACCCTCAAAAACTTTAGCCATAATGGTATTATGCATAAGTTCTTCCCTTGTGAGACTGTTTAATTCAACTTTGGTTTCTTTGACTAGCTCTCATAGAGGAGAGTCAATATGGCCAATCCTTTTCTTTTGACAAGGTGGCTCCACACTCTTAGGAGAAAGACCTCGTGTCTTTCTATATCAATGGAGTGGTCGGTCTACCACCTTGAATCAATGATTCAAAGGAAATAGGAAAAAGACAACCTAGGGCCAAATAACAAACAAACAAATAGCACTCAACTAGAAATGTCTTGAGATAAATCAACAAACAAGCTACTCTCTCAAAAGCTCATCCTAGGTTGATTAGGCCCTGAATCCAAGATAGTGAAGAGTTGATCAAGAGGAGCTTCTAAAAATTGATATGGGTTGATTAAGTCCCAAGACCAGCTAATGAAGGTGTGAGATAAAGTTACTATAACTTTCATGTAACATTCGCACAAGGTGCAAGTACCCTTATTAAGATGGGTACCCTCCTGGGGAGATGAAATGGTGATTACGCATCTACCTTATGTACTACGAGCACTTCCCACTGATAGTATCTTGCGAGATATCCTAGGAATGGCCACTAAGGTTACCACTTCATAATTGGTGATCAGACATAACAATCATTGATTAGGACCACACATGTGGGCAGGGAAACAAATCCCAAAGCTTCAAAGAAGTGATATCACCTAGAGGACCTGACACTTCTAGAAACCCTTATACATGTAGTAATCCAAAAAACACCAAAAACAAGTGAAGAGGGATATCACTGCCACTTGCTCCCAGTGTGACCTCATGACTGACACCTATGTAAGAGGTGCTCTCCTAGAAAGCGCTTCTTGCTACTAATGGATTTCCACTCATAAATCAATTCTAGTTTGATTTTTTGGTCATAGAGAGTTTACTCTCCAATCCTAATCCAAGGCCCTACTTGCTAGAGTATCGTTGGTTTTCTATAAAGAAAAGTCTAGTTTATTTTAGGTTATGCGTTCAATTTTTAAAGGTACTTGATTACCCAAGGATATTATTGTGCAACTTTTGGTTTTTTTGAGACTCTTGCGCANCAAGGCCCTACTTGCTAGAGTATCGTTGGTTTTCTATAAAGAAAAGTCTAGTTTATTTTAGGTTATGCGTTCAATTTTTAAAGGTACTTGATTACCCAAGGATATTATTGTGCAACTTTTGGTTTTTTTGAGACTCTTGCGCAAATAAACTTTTAAGAACTATGGAAAATAAAAATTCACACCTATCCTTCAATGTACTCAGTTTCAAGTAAGCATAAAGCATGAACAATTCTTTCCCAAATTGTGACAAAAGTAAAAAAAGAAGGAAAAATGATAATTTTAGTTTCTTCTTCTTCCAAATGAACCTAAATGCACCTAATAAATCACAAAGTAAGAAATATCTCTTATTTACTATAGGCCCTAACCCTTCAAAACAGTAAAAAACTGCACTAAAAGAGGAGAAAATCAGGTAAAACTATGAAAACACTACTACAAGATGTACATGCACCTTTTGTGAGAGAAATATGCATGTACATGCACCTTTTATGAAGGAAAGACACATATTCATGCACCTTTTTTGAAGGAAAGTTGTGCACACACACACACACACACATTTTGTGAAGGAAAGGAACGTGTAAATTTACCTTTTGTGAAGGAAAGTTGCGTATAGATCTTATGAAGGAAAAAATGTCACAAAAAAACCCAAAAATTCTCTTGAACCTAGTACATGCACCTTCTATGAAGGAAACATGTGTGCACACACACTTTTGAATGGGAACAGGAAGTTACACTCTTTTTTTATGAAGACAAAGTACATCTAGACTCAAATTTGGACTAAAAACTTCACAAAAACCTAACAAATTCACCTGAAAACCGACCTACAGATAGGAAATCAAGGTATACATAGTAGGAGCTATCAAATAACCCCGAGGAAAGTCAAAACAACAAAGACACCCTAATGAGAAGAACTTGTGGAGTTCTCCCCACTTGAGTTGCCAATTATGTTGAAAACTAAACTATCCTATGGCTAGGGAAAACCATAACAGGGACAAATTCAAAGAACAAGACAAATATTTTACTAAGGTATCCTATGATGAACTTTCTATAACTACCAGTTAGTTATGAGGGACCTTACCTAGTTTAGATGACCTGTTGGAGATGATACCTGTTGGTTGTCCTTTCTCCAATTGTCCTCATTCCTATCCAAGATTGTAGACCCGCACACACATAAATGACAAACCTTACTCATATTGTTGGAATACACATAAATAGACATAAAACAACTATGATAACTAACTTTATCGGGTAATTCAATTCCTCTACAAAATCTAAAAGGATATCTAATTACTAAAAAAATCATAGCATTTATGGGAGAGAAAGAAGGGAGATATTCATTTTATTATAAATAAAAACAATGCAATGAATTGTACTTGATTTTGTTGTTGGCACTGTCTGTCACCTTTGTTCATGTTCCTCCATCCCCAAGTCCATTTAATACTTCTTTGAACTCCACAAATATTCTCCATGTGAGTATGCAGACAAGCGAGGGGTTGTAGGCCTCAAAACAAGAGTGGGAGATAATATTCAAGAAACAAGGGCTTCCCGAGGGAAGAAAGTCATAAAAACATTAGGGGAATGACAAGCTTTGATTTCTCAAGGTGAGATGATAACTCTGTTATCAATCAATTCTTCTTTCTCTCTATCCAAATCCTTTAATTTGGTCTTTTTTTATACCAATTCAATGTTGAGACCATTTTCCATGGGTTTCAGGACATTACAAAAGTATTTTCTCATAAACCCTGCTCAAGAGCACGTAATTTTCAAATTTTTTATATTTTATATCCATATTTGAAGGCAGACACTCCTTTCCTGAAGGAAAAGAGAGAACACACACTACTTTAATGAGTGGGAAGAACATGTGGATCATAAAGGATGATTTTTTACAAAACACAGGGGGTGCCCAAGATGCAAGGGATATGTGAAGGGGATAAAGGAAAAAAACAATGCATCTAAGACATGCGGGTGCCAAAAGATGCTAGAACACTAGCATACCTGATAAATGTGTGAAGGAAATTTCAAAATATATTAAGAATAATAATGTGAGAGAATGAATGCTAAGTAATTAAAGTTTTCAATGCAAAGGAAGGGGTGAGAGAATGGGAGGCATATAGGGAGAGGTAGAAAGGTAAATAGGGATGGAGGATGGATATGAATATGATGAAGAGGGAATCCAAAATTTTTATTATGGAGAGAAAGAATTCCATTTAGAAATGAAGTAACCATTCTACTTGATGATTCTCTTCTAATCACATGCACTACTCAACTTGTTCATAACAATTTGATGAAGTTGTGATGTCACTTGATTATCCATCGAGAGGTTGATGGGGGGAGGGAGGCACTGCCGAGGGAGTGTCAATAAGTAGTGGATAGGGATAGTTGGGTGGAGGGGGTGGGGAATTATTAAGTTGTCTATTTATACCTTATTAAGTTGTGGTTTTATATCATACCTCCCATGCAATATCTCCAATCAAATTCGGTGATATTTTGGACAATATTATAGTGAGAGATATGACATTTGTCTCTAATGTATCTGACCTCCCTATTATATTGCACCTATACATGCAACATCATCAAACTTTTTGGGCAATATTGTACAGGGAGGTATGATATACAACCCCGACTTAATAAGGTATAAACACCCAATTTAATAAGCACCCTTCCCACCCCATTATCCCAATGGGGTCTTCACTCTATGAACCTATGAAATAGCACATGTGTTCATGGGATATTAAAGAATATCCTCGATTTCACTAGATATTAATAAATACCTCCCAAAATTCTTTTGTTGAACCCCCCTCCCAATACATCTTTCCAATAATAAAAATACCATGTTTTACTAGATATCCCCTATTTTTACTAGATACCCTTGTTTATACCTCCCAATACCTATAAACCCCCTCGCACCTTGCATGCCCCCCTCAATATCTACAATATATAGAGTTTATTTTTCACAATTTTAAAACCCCCTTTATGAATGAGCATGACAAGATATTGTTCAACAAGTTGAAGTCCCCATGGTTAGCCATGCCCACTAATTCCTGATGTTGCCTCCATGGTGACTTCAACCCTCCACCGGATAACCTCATGAAATGCATGAGTTACTTGTAAAAAATTGTTATCTTATGAGAAGGTGACTTCTTTATGAGGAGAAAACTTAATGTGCAGATAATAGGATAACAAATGGAATGCACCTTGGTTCTCTATATGTGTTAGTTGTGGAGCCTGATTATCTTCATGTTTCATAGGTCTTTGTTTTCAGTCGTGTTTATACCCCATGAAGACTGTACACCCCAGAATAATGTACACCTCTCCACGTGAGGGGGTTGCAGGGGGGGCTTGCCCCCCCTACGGGGTCCAAGGGAAAGAAAGCCCCCGAAGGAAAAATTGCCTTGTAAATGTATATTGTAATTTCATAGTAAATATGGACCATTCATTATAAGGTCACAGATCTGATGGTAAAAGTTATGTTAGGGTTTTTTTCCTTAGAAGGAAACCCTCTTTTATGAGGGAAATGTATTTCAACTATGCATCATTGCGAATATTGTATTCTGAGAGAGGATACTGTGAGATAAAGAAGAGTAAGTTATCATGAGTGTGATTTAGGTTATATCCCTTCGTTTGTTGGATAATAAAAAGGAAGGAAATTTCTCTGGTGGACATAGCCCACACTGGGTGAACCACGTATATTTGTGTCTCTATTGTATTGTGTATCTTATGTGTTTTATTTTCGCATTTGTTTTTATTTTATTGCTCTGCCATCCTGTTTTTCTAACAACGAGTATCAAAGTGAAAGGTAACTCACAGGAAAAGACAGTTCCTGGTTTGAGTGGGAGCAATGGCAGAAGATGGAAAGTTTAGGGCCGAGAAATTTAAAGACCAAAACTACTAGTTATGGAAGATGCAGATGGAAGATTATTTATATCAGAGGGATCTATTCCTACCATTGGGTGGAATAGAAAATAAGTCGACGGCCATGAAGGATGAAGAATGAGAGGTTCTTGACATAAAGGCACTAGGAACGATACGGTTGAGCCTGGAAGCATTGGTGGCTTTCAATATTTCGAAATAAAAGACAACGAAGGAGTTGATGGATGCATTGGATAAAATGTATGAAAAAACCTTGACGTCCAATAAGGTATTTCTAATGAAGAGATTATTTAATATGAAGATGTTAGAAGGTGGGTCTGTTGTAGATCATTTAAATGAATTTAATACAGTTACTAATCAGCTAAGTTCTTTAAAAGTGGACTTCGATGATGAGGTCAGGGCTCTTCTAATCTTTTGCTCATTGATAGAAAGTTGGAACGGCTTGGTCATGGCTGTAAGTAACTATGTCTCTAGTTCAAACACTTTAAAATTTGATGATTTTGTTGGTGTTATCCTTAGCGAGGAAATGCGATGAAAAAGAACAGGTGAGACATCAGGTAATGTGTTAAACATGGAGAAAAGGGGAAGACAAAAGGATAGAGGAAAGGGCCTAGGGAACCACGAGAATTCCAAGAAGGACATATCCAAATTCAGACTAGGAAAGATAGAGTGCTAGAATTGTGGGAAGAAAGGATATTTGAAGAAAGACTGCACAGCTCCAAAGAAACAAAGAGATGGACAACAGGGGAAAAATTAGGAAGCAAATGTAACAGGTGATGTGTTGCAAGATGCTTTGATTCTTTCTGTAGATAATATTTCTAAGTCTTGGGTAGTATATTTAGGGGCTTCATTTCATGCCACACCCCATAAGAAACATTTTCTAGATTATGTTCAAGGTGATTTTGGACAGGTTCATTTGGGTGATGATGCAACATCAAAATTGTTGGAATGGGAAAGGTAAAAATAAAGCAAAGGAATGGAAACCAATGGTTGTTGAAAGAGGTAAGGCATGTTATAGATCTAAGGAAAATCTAATTTCAATAGGGAATTTGGAAAGTGAAGGTTGTATATCCATATTTACATATAAGGTGTGGAAGGTCACCAAATAATCATTGGTGATAGAAAAATGAGAGAAGGTATGTACATTGTATTTGTGTACTGGTAATACTAACTCTTATATCTCTTTAGCTTCTAAAAGAGTGCATATAGCACTGTGGCATCATAGGCTTGGACACATGAGTGAGAAGGGGATGCATATACTTCACAAAATAATTTTGTTGCCATATCTTAAGCAAATTGATTTGGATTTCTATGAGCATTGTGTTTATGGAAAACAAAAGAGAGTTAGATTTCTCAGAGTTGGAAAAGAAAAGAACTGTGAAATGTTAGATCTTGTGCATACATATGTATGGGGACTAACTCATGTATCATCTCTTGGTGTCTCTTGTTATTATGTTACTTTTATTGATGACGTAACTAGAAAAACTTTGGTTTATTACATTCGACAAAAATCTCANGTTGAGAATGAGATAGAAAAAAGGTTGAAGTGTCTCAGATCAGAGAAGGAGTTTGATGATTACTATTCATACCATGGGATTCGTAGAGAGAAGACAGTTCCAGGAACACCACAAGAAAATGGTGTGTCAGAAATGAAGAACATGACAATCATGGAGCATGCAAGGAGTATTAGATTGCATGCTAGTTTTCCCTTACAGTTATGAGAAGATGTTGTAGATACTATTGTTTACTTAATAAACAGAGGACCCTCAAGCTCTTTGGATGGTAGAATTCCATACGAGGCATGGACAGGTAAAAAGGTAAACTATTATTTTTTGAAGACTTTCGATTATGAAGCATTTGTCCATATTGATAAAGAAAATAGAACAAAACTTGAGGAAAAATCCAAGAAGTGTAGATTTATTGGATATGGTGTTAATGATTTTGGTTATCTCTTATGGGATTATGAAAATCACAAAATAATTACGAGTAGAGATGCCTTATTCAATGAGAAGGTCATGTACAAAGGTCAATTGCAAGGAAAGAAACAGGAAAAAGAAAAACCATAATACACAGTGCTTGATGAGATCACTGAAAAAGAAATTGCAAAGATACCAGAAAATCAAAATGTACAACAACAGGAGCAACAAGTACCTCAAACTCTTGCAAGTGTTATTAGAATATCTACTAGGTTGAGTAGAACCCCTAAACGATACTCTCCTTCATTGTATTATTTATTGTTGACCGATTCTAGTGAACCATAATGTTATGAAGAGGCAATGTAGGTGGACACTAAAAATAAGTGGGACCAAGGCATGAAAGAGGAAATGGATTCCCTGGTAAATAACTAGACTTGGGATTTGGTTCAGTTATCTGCAGGAAAAAG